>BQNB010041593.1:4248-46670 GCA_026074375.1 Tanacetum coccineum
ATTAAAAGGAAGGTAATAAACAAAATACAGTTTGATATTTAAAAGAACCACATCCATAGTCGAAACTTAATTAAAAAAAGCCAAAACTTGTTGAATAAACATAAATAATTAGTGATAACTCGTATCAATTGTCACTATCAGAATGGGATCGAGGTCACACAACTGAGTCATATTAATCTCCATTTTCTTAACTACAAAGAGAGAAGAAACATTAATGTTTCTGATATAACTAAAATAACAATAAAATTCAAACATCCATGAATTGAAAAATTAAAATCTTTACCGAGGGTGTATATAGATATTTGGAGAAGAGATGAAGATGAACAAAAGTGAGTGTAGGTGTTTGTTTTTCAAAAAGAACCTCTTAACAGCCTCTTAATCTAACTCATTCAGACGTGCTCAGACATTTGGCTCATTAAAAGCGTTTGTTTTTTTTTCTCTCATTCAGACGTGGTCAGAGGCTGCAACATCTTAACCAACTAGATGTGGATGGGAGGTCTTGATGCCTCGTAATGCCTCTTCACTCTTTACTTTTGTTTTTTTTGTTTTTTTTTTGTTTTTTCTCTCTTTATTTTGTGAGATATTTTTTTACTCTTCTTTTAATATTAATATTACGTTAAAAAGAATTATTTTTTTTGTGAGATTTTTTTACTCTTCTTTTAATATTAATATTACGTTAAAAAGAATTAATTTTTTTTGTTAAATAAATAATGTTCAAAATACTAATGATGATGATGCTTAAACATTTAAAAGTTTTTCACACAATAGTAATATATAACTAGTTTGTAAAATTAAATAGTGGCTCGTGTAACTTGCGCGTGAGCTTAAATTTTTCACTAAAAAATATTTTACTTGTTAATTGACAATGTTAACTATACTATGAAATTTTATTTTTCACAATATTATGATTGTAAAGTTAATGATAGTAACAATTTGCAAAATGATGAAGATATTTAACCACACGTGAGTACAATATATGACTACTTTATGAGATAAATTGCGACACAAAATTTTGAATGTTTTATAAGACACTGTATTCTCATGTTGCACAACTATGTTAATTTTATGACTAAAATGCTCTATATAATTTTTAAACATGTTTATGTTTCGTAAGAATAAAACTGATTTTAAGAATAGACTGGTTTGTACTTTTATCGTTCAGACATTTAAAAAGTAAAAAACAAACAATATCATTTCATTCAGATTCAGACATTTGCGCATCAGATTCAGATTCAGATGTGCGAATCAGATTCAGATTCAGAGCCTCTTAATAAACAAACAGCACCAGTTGGACTTCTTCAGAACTAGATCAAAAGCTGATAAAAAGCACTTGATGAAGCATTACTGAACTTGGAATGACTTAAGGATTATGGGATACATGCAATGGCGGAGCTTGGTGATGTTTTGTGGGAGGGCCAAAAACACAATTCTCATGATTTATAAGGGGCCAATATGTAATTTTCTTTTTTGCCATATTAAAATGCACTAGGAGATATAGTTGTTGGAGGGCCACAACCCCCTCTAATCCCTTCATAGCTCCGCCTTTGGATACATTGTCTATATATAGAGTATACTAGAAACTAGAAAGCTAACAATTTGATTATAATGGTATTACTATGATTATCACTGTAAAAAACGGATTATAATTAGTAATCGACGCTAAGTTTATATCATGACAATTCTATCATTGCCTAAACACGAGATCAATACGTTTATAGAAGTAGTCTTCTTTATGAGATTATGATTCTCGATGGCATTAGTTGCAATTAGTATTATAACAAGCATAGTTGCCCGCGCGTTACTGCGGGGCGGTGTTTCTTTTATCATAGATGTGGGTGTTTTTTTTTAAATTTGTATGGTAAGATTTCAAAGTTTTATATGTGTGGTTTGCGTATGCTAATTTTTTAAAAGTTATATGTTTAAAGGTTGTTTTTTGCTATTTGGGTTTTTTTTAATATAATTTTATGAGATTGGGGTAAATATGTGTTAAGCATGATTGTCTGCGCGTTGATGCGGGCGTTAATTTTTTTTTTTGTATTTTGTGCGGCTTTATTTTTTCGGTCTCGTGTTTAATAGTTTTTTTTATATGGGCTTATGTGTTGGGCGTCATGTCGTGGGTATTTTTTGATCTGAATAAATCAATACTTTTGTAATTTTTTTTCTTATTTTGTGCCGAACAAATTTTTATTTTTTTTATTTTGTGCAATAGTTTCTTTTTTTATATTGGTTTATGTGTTTGGTCTCATGTCGCAGATATTTTTTGATCTGAATAAATAAGTACTTTTGTAATTTTGTTTCCTATTTTGTACCGAGCAATTTTTTTTAAAGTTGCGTAGTTAAAGAAAAAGAAAAACCCAAAAAAAAAGTGTCAAATGGGCCGGCCCAAAGTGGGAGCCCGATGGGCCGGTTACTGTAGCACTATGTTATGTGTTTAAAGGTTGTTTTTTTGCTATTTGGGTTTTTTTAATATAATTTTATGAGATTGGGGTAAATATGTGTTAAGCAAGATTGTCTGCGCGTTGATGCGGGGGTTAAATTTTTTTTATTTTATTTTTTTGTATTTTGTGCGGCTTTATTTTTTCGGTCTCGTGTTTTATAGTTTTTTTTATATGGGTTTATGTGTTGGGCGTCATGTCGTGGGTATTTTTTGATCTGAATAAATCAATACTTTTGTAATTTTTTTTCTTATTTTGTGCCGAGCAAATTTTTATTTTTTTTATTTTGTGCAATAGTTTCTTTTTTTTATATGGGCTTATGTGTTTGGTCTCATGTCGCGGATATTTTTTGATCTGAATAAATAAGTACTTTTGTAATTTTGTTTCATATTTTGTGCCGAGCAAATTTTTTTTTTTTAAAGTTGCGTAGTTAAAGAAAAAGAAAAACCCAAAAAAAAATGTGTCAAATGGGCCGACCCAAAGTGGGAGCCCGATGGCCCGTTACTGTAGCACTATGTCAAAACGACATAGTTTTAACTTAAATCTTCTATAACCTATATAAAACACGCTTTTGAAAAACTAATCTTGGTCCAAAAAATCAAGAGATTGACACGTGGAAAAGAAAAATAATCAACGGCTGAAAATAGAAAACAAAACCCTCCCATTAATTAATGAAAATCATTAATGCAGACTCTTACACGAAAATCATTAATGATTATAAATATAGAAAAGTTTGAACAACATTAATGATATTAAATTAAAAAACGAAATTCTTTTGACATAAAAATGTCTTCACCATCTCTTTAATTGAGTCAACGAGTTAATTACAGAAAGTCTTAGCCGAAAATCATTAATGATTAAAAATATAAGCAAGTTTGAACAACATTAATGTTAATAAAATAAAAAACGAAACTCTTTGGACATAAACATGTCATCACCATCTCATTAATTGAGTCAACGAAGTAATTACGGAAAGTCTTAACCGGAAATCATTAATTTTCAAAATTATAGGAACTTTTTTGGAAAACATTAATGTTCGAACCTAAAACTAGAAATCTTTTTTGACCTATTCTTCAAAATTTTATAATCAGTTTTAATGATAATTAACTTTCCAAAGTTATCTACTAAATTTGAAGTAATTAAAATCAATGTCAAACCTACCACATTCATTATAAATACCAGACACACACACACTTACACTCACTTTTGTTCATCTTCATCTCTTCTCCAAATATCTATATACCGTCAATATTTTTTTTTTCCTAAAAACATGAATATCTTCATCATCAATATTTTCCTAAAAACATGCTAGAATCTTTAACTGTTTCTCTTATAAAAACAACATCAATGTTTCTCTTATATATATATTCTTCATAACACCTTAACATAACTCCTTCGTAAATTTACTCCTTCGTTACGATTATATTCTTCACATATATCGACTTGTATATCACTATATTGTCATGGACCGAATTGCTAGCTACAAACATCAAGCAGCTTCATTACTTGAAGATCAAGTTTCAGTTGTCGTAGAAGATCATGATATTGTTCGAGCCAATGATTCAGATGATGAGAGCGTTACGAGCTGCCCGCGTTTTGGAATATTTGCAAAGGACGAGTTAATGGTTGATAGGCTTGAAGAAGGAAACCATGATTACGATATTCTTAAAAGAAGCTTTGTTGGTGGAACGAAGAAATCTGGCAAGAATATTAATGTTGTTGGGATTCATAAGAAGAATTATGATAAAAGTGTTATGGATGTTGCTAGATTTGATGCGTTTAAGGTTTATGCTAGTGCTGTTGCGAGTAGAAACTCTGGTGAGGCGAATATTAGGTATGGTTGGTATGGTGGTTCTCGTGATGAGATTTGTGAGATTTTGAAGCATGGTTTTCGTCGATTTACGAATAAAACGATGTTGTATGGTCGTGGTGTCTGTCTTTCGCCTGCGAATTCTCCTACAGAGAGGTTAGTACATTTAATTCCTGCAAATTTTAGTTTTGTTTCTTGAATGCTTGGTTATGTAGATGTATGATCAATCATATGCAGTTTGTTAACGAGTTATAAGCTTGATATTGAGCTCAAAAAGTATACCTAGACGAACCATAGGACTAGATTAGAACTTGAATAACGACTTATCCTAGCTTTATAAGGTTATATTGAGCTAAACAAGCATGAAATCAAGCTTGTCGACATATAAACCAAGCTCAAAACAATGTGTACCGGACTGAATTATAATGCTCAACAAGATTCCAATATCTTACCAAATATATAAAACTTGGCCATTAAGTAGAAGTTTCTAAGACATTCAAGCTAGTTAGGGTGCGGTTGAACCAACATATCTGTAAAGACTAGTTTAAGCTCAAGCCCGGTTCTTTTGTAGCCCTACATACATTCATTCACATTTTATAGGTTTCGAAGTACCTATAGAAATTGGTAGAACATGTGACAATTTTGAAGTAATAATTCACAATCCTGACCATTTTGTTGTTTGATTAGCACACAGTTATTGATAGATTTCGTGTTGCATAGCAGAATTGGTCTTCTTGCATAAAATTATGAATGAATTACGTATATGTAGTTTATCAACGCGCTTATTGTCATAGTTGTCAATGACATTCAGTTATAGTACTCTTCTTTCTTTGTTGAATTTGTTTTATGTATGCGGTCCCCTTCTTATATGTTTGTTAGTTATCAACGCGCTCATTGTCAATCATTCGTATCATATTCATGGAAAATAAGAGCATTATGCAACTCAAGACTTGCTTAGGACATTAACAAGTTAAACTACTAATTACTTGACTTCCTGTTGATTGCAGTATAACAACATCAGTTGCTGATTCGGATGGCTTGAGGCATGTGTTATTGTGTCGCGTAGTATTAGGAAATCCAGAAACAATTTCTTTCGGTTCACCTAAAGGCTATCCTAGTTCCCCGGAATTTGACTCGGGGGTTGACAATATATCAAATCCGACAAATTATGTCATCTGGGAACATAATATGAACACACACATTCTTCCGGCTTTCATCATTAGTTTCAAAGGAGATCCAATAGAAGGCGAGCAAGCAAATATTCAAGGTTCACGAGCTGTAAGGATACCAACGTCACCATATATGAGCATCAATGATTTGATTAGGCAACTTACGAATTATTTGAGCTCTTCAAAAATGGCCTCGATCAAGAAACTTCATCAAGCATATTCTGTAAGTTTTTTACATTGATATTTCCCTTGTTTACTTTGTTAAGATAGATGTATTTAATCTAATGATCACAACATGTTGTCAAACAGATGAAAAGGATTTCTAGGCCTGCATTCATAAGATGCCTAAGGGCCAATGCTGGAGATGATGTTCTACGGGCGGTTGTTCAACGTATAAGATGAAGAGGTATATATCATATCATTCATTGCGACTTTCGATCTCTAGCTAGCATTTTTTGGTCTTGTTTTTCATTTTTCACTAGACATGGCACCTGGAAAACTAAAGTGTAACATAGTAATGTGTTCTATTTTAACAAGGGTTTTTCTAACTTGTGTCATAAGGGCCCAAGCTAAAGATGGCTCCACACGCAGTCATTCAGTGGTCCCATATCAGGCCCCACAACCACTGACTAGTCATTCAGAAGATGACACGCAGTCAATAGGACCCTCCTTAACATGTGCCCCTTGGCACAAGTTAGAAAAATCATTTTAATAATACCTTCTGAAACAACTCTCAACCCAGCTATAACTCATTGCTCATTGCACTTTCTAGCTCTACTTATTTATCTGTTGTAATTCGACTCATGCACGAGTACATGTTTGCTACTGTAACGTTGGAGAGAAAATTTGCTTTATTGGTTGAAGTAACATAAACTATGTTATGCCTCAGGATCGCTACGGTGGAGATTGGAGAACAGGGTCGATACTTGGAGCAATTGGAAAACGTAGGCAGCCGTGATATTTCTCTCGTGTAGCTTACAACAAACTTATTTATTTTGTATATGGATAGTGAAATAGATGGACAATAGCAAATATTTCTTACTACTTACAAAAAGTTGTATCGATTTGATTATAGGATTTCAATTCTTTTTTGTTACTGGAAGTGATGTCTTACTGAAGTTGGATCATTAACATAATCCCATTAACGTATAACACATTACCTTTGTTTGGTTGTACTCCATAATTATATATCAAGATTACAACAGGATAGAAACAATGTAGACTGACATTTAGCAGCCTAAATGTCTGTTCTTTTTGTGTATGTCACCGGTGACCGGGTACATAATGTCAACATCCATTTAAGGTGGTTCTGCCCAATAACAATGGCTTGCCTTTGTGTGTGCCTCGGGATGAAACCATAAAAAAAGTCCAAAGACTAAACCCAAGCAAAACACCAACCCCTTTCCTTACAAACACAAATAAAGCCCAAAAAAAAAAAATAAAAAAACCAAAAAAAAAAAACTAATACCTTCACAAAAAAAAAAAAAAAGAATCCCCGGAACAAAAAAAACTCGCCCCGCAGCAACGTGCGGATACTTCGACTTGTTATACAATATACTAAAATGCATCATAGGATTTTGTCATTTTCTGCAATGTGGGCTTGCTTTTCATCTTGGGCTAGTGTTTCATTTCAACTTGGGCTACTGTTTCTTGGTCATGTAGTTTTCTTTCCCTGTGCAAGACCAACCACAGCAAAGCAAAGCCAAAACAAAATTTTAGTTAATTTTTCCTTTTACAAAAAAACCCTTGAAGTTTCTAATATTTACAACATTTTTATATAACAAACTTTATTTATTAAATATTTAACAAATATGTAGCGAGTTTTTAGATAAAAATATACCGACAAAAAGACATCTGGATTACGAACAAAGCGAGCCCAATATTGATATGCTTTAGATGTGTGTACAATTTTATAACATTTTTTGAGTTTAATATATATTAATGAAAAAAAAAATTCAAAACACACCCTTAACCAATCTAATAAATGCGTCGGTTATCAATCAGTCCCGCCGCAACGCGCGGGTATCATTCCACTCGTTTTCAAACATTACTAATATACACATTAGGCGTCAAATCCACTGTCGTTTTGACAGTGGGCCAGTTGCTACAGTAACGGGCTCCCATTTTGGGCCAGCCCGATTTTAGTTTTTTTTTTTTAATTATTTTGTTTTTGTTTTTTTTTAATTTGTATGCACAAAGTAGGAGTGAAAAAAAAATATTACAAAAGTTCCGATTTATTCAGATAAAAAAAATACCCGCGGAAACATCTTCGATACCTAATAACTTTAAAATAATCGATATGGTCACAAATGTACAACCCATTATATTAAAAAAAACCATATAGCAAAAAAAAACACTTTAAACATGAGGCTCAACACATAAGTCATATAAAAAAAATTATTACTAATATACACATTTGTCGACAAACTAGCCTAAAATTCGCATAAAATGTGGCCCAAAATCTGGCCCAAAGTAAAAAAAAAAAACTAGCCCAAAATTAGCCTGAAATCTGGCCCAAAGTAAAAAAAAAATACAAAACGGTCCCTCAACTTTTAACTATTTACGATTTTCTTACACAAAAATTCCCGTAAAAAAATTTACAAAAACGTCCCAAAAAAAGAAAATATTCGGCAAAATATTAGCCCGTCCCAACGCAATTTTTTTTTCCCCGAATCATACAAAAAAAGAAAATATTAAAAATTAGCCTCGCATAACGCATCGCCAAAAAAAAAACACCCCGAAACGTAAAGAAAAATTATTCGAGAAAAAATTAGCCCCGCCGCAAAGCGCGAGTTCGTATATGACTAGCACATTAATCATTCTTTAGCTTTCGAAGTTTCGAGAATTGAGTGATAAGAGTCTCAAGATACGACTGAAATCTAGAGGCCCGCGTTTACTGGTCCGCACATAGCATCATGTCCAATGATTTGGAGCCCAATACTAGGATATGAATATATAATTTGGGTGTAGGTTGCAAAATAGCGACAAAGTCTTTTCAAAGTTTCGTAATAGAAATTATATATTATATATTATATATATATATACTATAGGTGGAAAGATACGTCGTCGTTTTAATGTCGATGCTACAGTTCCATTTTACTTGACCTTCTTACCATGGCCCAATATGTACTTGGAAGCCCAAAAAATGATCCATGTTATGGTTCGCCTATTATTATACCTATATTGTTGGGCTTTAACTTTGGCCCAGTTTATTGGGCTGCGACTTTGGGCCGACCCAATTGAATTTTTTTTATATATAAAAAAAAATTGTTGGCACAAAATAGGAGAAAATATATATATATTACAAAAGTACCGATTTATTCAGATAAAAAAATACTCGCGGAAACATTTTCGATACCTAATAACTTTAAAATAATCGACAGGTCACAAACGTACATCTTTAGGTTACATTAACGGTGTCATTTTACGTCACTAAAAACCATAAGCCCAAATATATAACACATATTTACCCAAATACCATAAAATTATATTTAAAAAAATCCATATAGCAAAAAAAAAAACCAACCTTTAAACATGAGACCCAACACATAAGCCCATATAAAAAAACTATTAAACGTGAGACCGAAAAAATAACACATATAAGGGGAAAAAAATAAAACCTAAAAAAAATTAACGGCCCGAAAAACGCGCGGGACATAAACTCATATAAGGGAAAAAAACAAACTATTAAACATGATACCGAAAAAATTAACCCGCAACGTAAAAAAAACTAATTAATGGCCCGCAACAACGTGCGAAAAATTAACGTCCCGCAGCAACGCACGAGTAATCCTGCTTGTTTCCTTCTAATATGCACATTTTGATGTATTATTATACGGCAATAACTAACACGTGTCACTATACTTAAGATGAGTGATGTAAATCTTGTAACACCATGATGCAAAGACAAGTTTTGAGCCCATTACTTCTCTTTTACATTACATATCTTCTACTGTTAGGCTACCACAGCCAAAAACATTTAGAATTTTAACCAAAGTAATTGTGTCTTGGCTTTCAGAAGATGTGTAGTAAGGTGTAAAATTGAAATTCTAGATACAGAAAGAGTTGAACCGCAGTTGCTAAAAGAAAGATTTGGGGTTGGGTAGAAGTCTTTTTGTCAACGAAGGATATATACAATAGTATTCTAGAAGGTCAAACATCGCAATTAGTATCTCGATCAAATAGTAGTTGAGGCATCTGTAAACGAAAAAATGTCGTCAAGCATCATTTATTCAAAATTGACAAACAGAGTTGGATATTATTTTTTACACAAGTCAAGGTCTACTTTTTTGAGTTTAATGTCACCGAATACATACATGCCAATATAGTTTACAATCTTCTTGAAAGAAATATGGAACATTGAAATATTGAATGGTTTGTGCAACTTTCTTTTTTATGTTTAATAGTGTAAGTTTATTTTTTCCTGCGTGTTACTGCGGGGCGTTAATTTTTCGCGCGTTGTTGCGTGTCATTAATTCTTTTTTTCCTTTAATTTTGTGCGAGTTTATTTTGTCGGTCTCATATTTAATAGTGCAGGTTTACTTTTTCAGTATTGTGTTTAGTAGTTTTTTTTATGGTCTTGCGCGTTGTTGCGTGACGTTAAAATTTTATTTGTTTATTATTTTATTATTTTTTATTTTTTTTGCGAATTTATTTTTTTGGTCTCATGGTGTAAAATGACACTGTTTAAGTCAATTCGGAAATGTTACCGCGGGTATTTTTTTATCTGAATGCGTCGGTACTTTTGTAACATTTTTTTTGCGAATTTATTTTTTTGGTCTCATGGTGTAAAATGACACTGTTTAAGTCAATTCGGAAATGTTACCGCGGATATTTTTTTATCTGAATGCGTCGGTACTTTTGTAACATTTTTTTCCTGCCTATTTTGTGTCAACAATTTAAAAAAAAAAAACTAATTGGGCCGGCCCAAATTTTTGGGCTAAATTTTTTGGGCTTCTTTTTTGCCCAGCACTATAGCTACAGTGCTTAAAATGAATAGTAAGTCAACGGATCTCAAATGATAATATATATAATGTCACCGAATACATACATGCCAATATAGTTTACAATCTTCTTTAAAGAAATATGGAACATTGAAATATTGAATGGTTTGTGCAACTTTCTTTTTATCTGATACTAACAAAATTATATAGAGTATTTTAATTTGTTCACTCAAATTTTATATCAACTAATAAATTTATTAAGATTTTATAATTGTTTCACTTTTGTGTAATTTTTAAACGAGTGTGCTTAATGTATTTAAACATGCACTAACATGTTGTACATTGATTTTAAACACCATCTCTCGAATATAACTATTTCCAACTAACTTTATGTACAACCAATTAATGTACGACCAAACATAAACAATAACTACAAAATAATAATCAAGTTTGAGAAGTGTTTCATTCACGTCACTATAACATTAAATTTGTACAAAAATGAAACACTATTAAAACTTATAGTTGTTTTATAATTAAAATAAAGTTAGAGTGACTAAATTTGAACAGATCTCAAACTTTGTTACTATTTGATAATTTTCACTTTTTTATTACTTTAACTTTTTGATTGGTGAGTTGACTTGGAACATAAACGTATATGTAGATATGAGAGATAGATATGCGAGATGTGTTACCACATAAGTTCTCAAAATATGCATCGTTTAATGTAATTCGGGCTTCAAATTTCAGGTTAAACAAAACTTGATAACTGCTAGTACAAAATATGTGACGGTATGAGTGATCTACGGACAGCTTTTCCGGGTAGGGCTATAAGCTGTTGATGGATTGAATCTTGTACTAAACCAAGTAACGAGATGATTTCCTGCACAAACGGAGTTAACGTTAGCCTTACCGTGGGGACGGGCCCCACGATTAGATTCCTGCGTAAGAGTAAGAAATCATGTCAGAAGTATGTGTGTCTATTGAGGAGAGTTAGGAAGAATCGTACCATTTGATGTGTCAGAGGTCCCTTTTATAGGTGAGTAAAATACTAGGTTTTCCTAGTATTTCGCTTATTTCGTTAGTGGCCGGAGTGGGACCCTTATCGGGCAAGGTTCCGTTACTATCGTGTCTGCGGATGCGGATTACCTTCCGTAGGTGGTTTCAGTAAGCGGTTTGCAACCGGTCCGCGTCCCATTACATCCGGGACGTGGCCAGTGTAACACTGGGCTTAGTTTTGGTCCGCTTATTTGTTTGGTTGGGCCCAGAGCCCATTGTGATGATACGGCCCAGGCCCAGAGGCCTAGTATGCCTATTATATGTCATTAAGTCCCGCCAGTCTAGTACGTCATTGCCTACGGATTGTGTTCTGCGTGCGGTGATCGTTACTAGACTTAGGTTCTTTAGTGTCGCGGCCTTCTGTTTTTTGTGACCATCTTGCTTCTCTGCGAGTTAACTGGTTGGTAGGGTTTGGACGACGTGTACATACCCCGACCTTTCATTTTTCTAAGTGATTTGACAGTTACCCAGCTGTCATCACGTTCCTTTCTCAGCCGTTGATTGTGCTAGTGGGTTACTCGTGTCGTTATCCGGATGTTTGTTAGGTTAAATACGCCAAGGGTATAAATACCCCTTTCCCTTTTCACTGTTTCTTTTTCTGATTTATCTCCATTGTTGCCATTGTTATAGTTTTTCAAGCTTTTCAACCATTTTCCCCGCTTTTTTGCAACCTCTCGGTCTTTTTAGGCCACCAGGTTAGGTCTTCTTCCTTTGCTTATACATCACAATGAGTACCATTCATGATATTAAATCCAAATTAACTCAAAGGGCTTTAGATGCGTTGTGTGCTAAGTACCATATACCTGCTTGTGTTCATCCCATATTACCTGATCCGAATAAAAATATTTTACAAAGTCCGGATGGCAAGATTGGTGTATATACTCGGTTTTTTGACTTTGCCAACTATCGGATCCCTTTGTCTCAGTTCTTTGTGGATGTTCTTGACCATTTTCGCATTCATCTTTTTCAACTGTCTGTGTTTGGGGCGGCTAAAGTTTCTCATTTTAAGGTCTTGTGTCGCGTCCATGGCTTTCAACCTTCTGTTAATTGATTCCGTATGTTCTATACCAGTTCCCAAAATAAAGGGTGGATGTCGTTCAGCCTGTTTGCTATAGCAAAGCGTTGGATTCCGTAAAGAACTAGAACGACCATTTTTTCTGGGTTGATTTCGCGGCCTTTTCTCTTTCCGTGTCGTTGAACAAAAGCAAAACCTTAAGTAAAGACCCCCTCCCAAGCTTTCTCAATATGACACACAAGCGTATGACTTCCTGCGTACCCATACCGCCCTATTCCAGAAATTTCCAGAACCCTTCTTATGTTGGGTCGGTATAAGCCGTTATTATGAGCTGGATGAGAACTGTTATCCAACATTTTGGGATGGCAATGAGGGTGGGTATACTTTGCTTTATATTCCAGATCTTATTGTGCTTCGATTATACCTGATCATTTTCTTTTACTATGTTGCAGAGATGGATTTATTTTTGTTTATCCGCCACTCCGACCCCACCAAGGTAAGAGTAGGGGAGAGAAATGTTGCGGAGGGGGAGGTCAAGCTATTAACGTTGACTGAGGGTCGCGTTGTTCTGCTGGTTCCTCCAGCTTCGGCTGCCTCAGTGGGTAGCAATGATAGTATTGATAAACTGTTTGACGATGGGAATGATGTTGGGCAGGAGCACCCTAACCGAAAAAAGATGGACTTATGTTTTGGCAGAGGACTATTGCCAAAGGATGCTTCATAGGTTGTTGTTGAAAACAAGAAGTCTATATAGGAAGAGGAATACGCGACGAGATGCTAAGTTGGTTCCACTTTTCTCTCCATGAAGCTAGGGGTGGTTTATATTGACCACCCTATTCCAGAAATTTCCAGAACCCCTCTTATGTTGGGTCAGTATAAGCCGTTATTATGAGCTGGATGAGAACTGTTATCCAGAACCCCTCGTGTTGTTGCTTCCGTGACACCAATGTCGGATTGCGGCGATGATGGTCCCACAAATTCCGTGTCCAGACTCAATTTGCGAACTCATCCTCCCGCCATGAGGTATGTTGTATCTTCAGATGATTCTCATCATTCAGGTTCACGTTCTGAGGTTAATACTTTTGCCAGATCTCCTGCCGCGGATGCCCCCGCAATGACTGTTGCCATTACCACTACCATTGCTGTTGATGTTTCTATTGTTCCGGTTTCCAAGTGTAGGGTTAAGTCCAGAAATCTTGAAAATTTTAGGGATTCTGCATCTACTGGTGGGGCTAATGCAAATGTCGCCAGTTCCTCAAAGTTGGATGAGCCCGCAACTTCATTGGATTCCTTCTATGCTTCACAAGATCTTGATTCTGAGACCCTGCACCGCATGTATGTTCCTAAATGGAAGGTGGCAAATGATTCCCTTCTTGACGATCCGTATGTTTGTCGTGACTTGACGGACCGCCTTGCCCCACCTGCTTTTTGCTCACAACTGCGTGCCATAGACTATGATCAGTTATATACTGAATTTAATGTTGGGGTAGCACGGCAAATGTGTCTTGGGGCGGAAGTGAGGATGCGAGCGGAACAAACTTTGGAACAAAAAGATAAGCTTGAATACAAATGTGCTGAACAAGCCGCCCTTCAATCAAAGAAAGATGCTAAGATTGCCGATCTGAAATCTTTATTATCTCTGAAAGAAGCTGAAGCCGCAGAGGCTATCCGTCTTCGAGGTCAATTATATGTTGTGAAAGCTGCAGATGCCTCTAAGGGCAATTAATTAAAGGGCTTGAAATAGAAAAACTTGGCACTTGAGGAGGAGAAAAGTGTTTTGTCTGAGAAGGTCATGACTCTCGAGTCCGTGACTGCTACGAAAGAGACTGAGTTGGCGTCCCTTTCTGCTCAAGTTGCCAAACTTACCTCTGACCTGTCCGGTTTTAGCTGTCGCGTAACGAATTAAGTTCTAAGGTGGCTTCCTTAGAATCCGAGAGGGATAGTCTTGCTGATCAGGTATCCTCATATTTCTTTTTCTCTTTTTTTTCAATCATACTTTGGTTCTATTTTCATGACTAATACTTTTTTCTCTTTTTATTTGTTTACTTTCCACAGAGATCTTCGTTGGAGTCTGCATTCGAGCTTTTTAAGGGAAACATGGAGGCCATGCAAGATGAGCAAGTAACGGTTCTGGGTAACCGGGTTGCAGAGCTAGATGCTCAGATTTTGGAGATGGCTGCTCATCTCGAGGAAGAATTTTATCCTTGCTTCTTGACCACCATATCTGGACGACGGTGGATCCTGACTCATGGGCTTAAACTTGTTCTTCTTAAGTGCTTACAGTCTTCCGAGTATCTTCGTGCTTTGGGAGAGACCATCGGTTGTGCGATTAATATGGGTATGCATGATGGCTTGAAAGAATAGATTGATCATGGGAAAGCTAGAAGAGATTTATTCGTAATCGAAGCCTATGATCCTTCCGCAAAAGCTAAGTATGTTGATGCCGTGAATGCTCTCCGCACTGTGGATTTCTCTTTGCTTTCCGTGTTAAAGTCCAAAAAAGATGCATGCATGGCATATCTTATGGATTCCCTCCGTTTGGAGGGACCTTTAGCTGAGATCCCCAGAGCGAAAGAACTGCAACCATCCTTAGATTAGCTCATGCTCCCTATACATAGGGCGGAAGACGACGTAGTCCTTGGGGAGACTTCCTTATCCTTCCTCCTTCAAGTCATTCATTCGTGCGTTTAAAGGGTTATGGGGAGATTAAAGAGAAACGCATGTCGCTTACGGGTGTTATGATTCCTCTTGCTGAGCCTTTATCTTTAAAGAGTTTAATTGGTGAAGCTAGTACTTCTGCTATTCCTGCTACTACTGAAACCATTACCACTCTTTCTACGACCTTTGCATCCTCCGGTATCGTTCCTCTTTTTTCTGTATCCGATTATCAAGTCTCCGATACGGAACCACATGATGAAGACCCTCCTGCCATAACATTTGAGAAAGAAGAGCTAGACACAACTTTGGAGTCAGCTGCGGTGAGTTGAGCCCACTTTTGTGGTGAATGGTTGTTATTTCCTTTTATGTTTTACTGTTCTTACCGCGGACGTGTATGACCTTTTTGTGGCGGTGTTTGTATTTAAACAATTTGTATGTTTGGTCATGTTCGTAACCGCTGGTTAGACAATGATGTGATGTAATACTTAACAATTTTATATTTTGCTAATATGTTTTGATTGCTATCTTTTAATATCACCTTTATACGTTTGTGATGATAGTCTTAGTAAAATGTTTGAGGGTCATTTTCCCAGTATCAGGCTTGCAATACCTCTTATGTACTTGAGTTGATTGTTAGGTTACTCATCCCTTTATTATACAGAATAATGTTTACACGGGATCTTGTTCCTTTGTGTGCGCGTCTTACCAATTCATGTAACATTCGAATAACTTTGCAAAGTAAAAAGTAAATAAAAATTTAAAGTAAAACTTGTGAAGATAGCTAGGCTTCACTTTTTCATTCATTAAAACTTAAAGACGTTACAATAAGAAAATAAGTTCATGCATCCCCTCCGTTGCTTATCTTGCATGGGAGAGGTGCTTACATTTCATGCACATAGCATTTCTTAAGGTTGCAGACGTTCCATGTTCGTGGCAGGATGTTCCTGTTGTGGTCTCTGAGCTTGTATACTCCTTTGCCTAATGCTTCCGTGACCTCATATGGTCCTTCCCACTTAGGTTCGAGCTTGCCTCCATCTTCTTCATGGCTTGCTTCATTGTTCTGGTAGACAAAGTCTCCTGGCCTGAAGCTTGTGTTACGAACCCTGGCATTATAGTATTTTTTCCATTTTGGCTTTGCTTTTTGCTTCTTGGATTGCTACCTGCTCTCTTTTTTCTTCCCCAAGTTGATTCCCAAAGCTTCATTATTTTTTATCATGTTGACCTCCAGAGTTCTCAAAGTTGGCATGCCAATTTCTACGGGAATTACGGCTTCCGTTCCATACGTGAGTGAGAACGGTTTTTCTACGTTGCTGGACTTTATCATCGTACGGTGTGCCTGTAGGACATGTGAAATTTCCTCCAACCTTGCCTTGATTCCTTTACCTAAACTCCTGTTTTCACTTTCCACCAAGCCATTGGCTGGTGGATATTTGACGGAAGCAAAGCATTGGTGAATGCATAGCTTTTCGCACCAATCTTTGAATGGGTTATCCCTGAACTGATTTTTGTTGTCAGATATTATTTCCCCTAGAAAACCGAATCTACAAACTATGTTATCCCATACAAACTTCTCGATCTGAGCTCCCGTTATGGTTGCCACAGGCTTTGCTTCTATCCACTTGGTGAAGTAATCGATTGCTACTATTAGGAAATTGACTTTGCCAGGACCTTCCGGGAATGGTTCGGCTATATCAATCCCTCATTTTTAGAATGGCCATGGGGATGTGATAAGGGTTAGATTTTGCTGCGGGTTTTTTGGCACCGGGCAGTGAACCTAACAGTCATTGCATTCCCTTATCAGTTTTCTGGCATCCGCGTGCATAGTTGGCCAGTAGTACCCTGATCTTAGAGCTTTTTCCACCACGGACCTATGACCGGCATGCATGCTGCATGATCCTTCATGGATTTCTCTTAGGACATACTTTGCCTATAGTGGTCCGATGCAGTGTAACCATGGTCTGAGGAAAGACTTTTTGTACAAAACTTCATTTGTCACGGCATACCTCCTTGCCTTGCGGCATACAGCCCTTGCTTTTTTCTTTTCTTCTAGGTGGATTTTTTCTACAAGGTACTCATGAATAGGAGTTATCCACGTGCGTCCTTCTTCTTCCACTACCGCAAGCACTTCCTTTTCATCTATTGATTTTTCTTTGAGTTCTTCCACAAGTACTTGTTTGCTCAGGTGGGCAAAGCTGGTGGATGTAATCTTGCTTAGTGCATCTGCTTTTTTGTTCTCCCCCTATGCACTTGTTTGATGGAGAATTTATTGAAAGTGCTGGCCAGAGTTCTAACTTTCTCCAGGTATTTGATCATGCTTGGTTCCTTTGCTATGTAAGATCCTTTGACTTGATTAGCCACAAGTCGAGAATCCACATGTGCTTGGAGATTTTTTATACCTATTTGTTCTGCTATCCGAAGGCCATCTATCAATGCTTTATATTCTGCTTCGTTGTTGCTAGCTTCAAACCCAAACCTTAGAGCGTATGTGAATTCCATTCCTTCCAGATTTGTGAGTATTAGCCCTGCTCTAGAACCGTCTATGCATGATTATCCGTCCGTGAGCAGTATCCATAGATCCGAAAGTTCTTCCTTATCTTCCATGGGTGTGTCTAGAGAGTTATCTTCTAGACGCTCCACAATGAAGTCCGCTAGAATTTGTCCTTTGACTGAGGTTCTTGGCCTATAATGGATATCATGTTCTTCTAGCTCAAAACTCCATTGAGCAGTCTTCCTGTGACCTCCATGATTTGACAGTATCTGCTTTATTAGTTAGTCCGTGATTACAACGATTGTATGTGCCTGGAAATATCTTTTAAGTCGCTTGCTTGCGCTTACTAAAGCTAGTATCAGTTTTTCCATTGGGGTGTAATTTATTTTCGGGCCCTGTAATGCGCGGCTGACGAAGTAGATGGGCATTTGTTTCTCGTTCCTTTCCGTCATTAGGACTGCACTGATCGCTTATTTTGCTGCTGCTAGGTAGATGATTAATTCTTCTTTCTCTTTTGGTGCGGTTAGCATAGGCAATTCCGCAATCAATTTTTTCATTTGCTTGAATGCCGTTTCCGCTTCCGCAGTCCATTGGAAGTCACTTTTCTTTGTGCATTTCTTTAAAGTTTTGAAGAATGGTAATGATTTTTCGACTGATTTACACAGAAATCTGTTGAGGCTTGCCAATTTCCTATTTAGCTTTTGCACATCCTTCAAACACTTTGGAGACGGCAAGCTAAGAACCGCCTTTACCTTATCCGGGAAACTTTTAACCTGTCAGGATTTACTTTGTACCCTAGAAGTGTGCCTTCTCTCATCCCAAAGGTGCATTTTTTAGGATTTAATTTAACGTTTCCTCAATGTCTCTAATTACTTCTTGCTCCGTGTAACTTTTAATGACTAAGTCGTCTACGTATACTTCCAAGTTTCAGCCGATTTGTTTTTAGAAGGCTTTATCCACGAGACGTTGGTAAGTTGCCCCAACATTTTTTAATCTGAATGGCATTTTTGAGTAACAAAATATTCCTTGGCTTGTGATGAATGTTGTCTTTTCCTCATCCTCCTTTGCCATTTTTATTTGATGATACCCTTTGTACGCATCCAAGAAACATTTAAAAGGGTACCCGCATAGGGATTCTACATTCCAGTCTATTTCTGGTAGTGGATAACCATCTTTGGGGCATGCTTTGTTTAAATCCTTTAAATCCACACACATTCTCCAACTTTCGTCATGCCTTTTCACCATTACTGGGTTCGACAGCCAACTGTGATAATGGACTTCTTTCATGATGCCAGCGTCCACCAGCTTTTCCACTTCTTCGTAGATTGCTTTGTTTCTCTCAGGTGCCTGCCCTATTTTCTTTTGTCTAACGGGTAGACATCCTTCACGAATATTTAGCCTGTGTTCCGCTATGTGACGTGGAACTCCAGTCATATTCGCTGGCCTCCAGGCGAAGATATCAAGGTTACGCCTTAGCAGTCCGTACAGCTCCTTCCAGCCTTCTTCTGTTAAGGTAGAACCTATTGCTATAGTTTGTTTTGGATAAACTGGATAGATTGCCACTTGAATCTTTTCTTCTGCGGCCTGGTCAATTACGAACTGCTGTGCTCCTGGACCTGAGACCATCGTGCACTATAGTGGAACGATCCTGCTACTCCGCAATGTGACTGTTCCGCCTGTCACTGGGAATTTTAGCATTCCGTGATCCGTGGACGGAACTGCCCAGATTCTCCTTACTCCCGGCCTTCCTATGATCCCGTTGTATGGAGATGGCGATCTTACAACCATGAAATTCATCCATGTTAAAGTTGAGTGTTCCTCATCGCCATTTTTTACAAGCAGCGATATTTGTCCAAGCGGCCATATTATTTCCCCACTAAACCCGACCAGTGGTGTGGCTGCAGGAACCATTTGGCTTCTAACTTCCGGGCAGAATCTATTGAAGCAGTGTTCATACAGGATTTCTAAAGAGGAGCCTCCATCCACATACATGCGGTGGACAAAGTGTCCCCCCATTCTGGCTTCGATGATCATAGAACCTTCCGTCCCATCCTCCTCCCCTAAGGGGGGAAATGAGATCACCGCCTTCGGAGAGAAGGTTTGGGTAAACCTTTGTTTGGCTATCTTCTGCCATGGTTGTACCATCAGGATTGTCAGTGGCTTGTCTTTTTCAGAGGTTTCCCTCTTTTTTGCTGCCTTTGCCTGGTCTTTCCCGTTGTTTTACTTTAGCTCTTTGATTAGATGTGACAGCTTTCCTACTTTAAGCATTTCCTCGATCTGCCTCTTTAGGTGCATGTACTCATCGATAGTATGTCCTACTTCCCCATGGAACTCACAAAATTTGCTAGCATTCCTTTTCTCTACAGGGGTTGTCATTGGGGGAGGGGGTTTGAGTTTTCCTTTGTCTAAAGCTAAAATTTCTCTTGGTGTTTTTGTGAGGAGGGTGAATCTGTCTTGCTTACGCTCCGACCTTTGTTGGTTCTGGAAGCTTCCCTTTTTGAAGTTTTGCCTCTGTCCAGCTTCTTGCTGTTTCTACGACGGGAATGACTTCTTCCGTTCGCGATTGGAGGACCACCTCTCCTTTAAGGAATGTTGTGGTTACCCTCATCATTTTGTCTACTGATTTTGGTATTTTATCATGCACACGTTTGATTAATTTGGGGTGGGTAATTCCGTGAATAAATCCAGAGATTTTCATGCATTCCGAAGCACCCTTCACATCCCTGCATTCGAGCTTATACCTCCGCACAAACTCTTCCATGGATTCCCCATCTCTTTGATTGATGTTGTGAATTTCGACCAGATCTTTGATGCACTTCTTCTGCTGGAGGTAGTTCTCTAAGAAAGCTTTCTTTAAGTCATCATTACTTGATGATCCTGTAATTTCAAGTTCATATATCTTCAAGTTGTTGTATAAGTCATCCAAACTGATGGTCTCTATTTCTTCTTTGTTCTTCCAGATCAAAGCATGAGTCTTCCATTCAGATGGAAGACTTCTTAGCAGTTTTATGTTTATGTCCTCTTGTGTAATAACTTCGCCTTGAATCTCCAACTGACTAATAAGTTTTTGCAACTGATCAAAAGTTTGATCCATTGTTTCTGAACTTGATCCTGCAAAGTTCTCATATTGTTGCTTGAGTAGAGTTCTCTGATCTTTCTTGGATTCCTTGTTTCCTTCATACCTCTTCTCAATAGCTTCCATGAGCAATTTTGCATCTTTATATGAATGAAACTTTAGTTGATCCTTATTTAGGAGTGCCATCAACAGAGTTCCTCTAGCTTTCATCTCATTCCTCCTGTCCTGCTTTTCTTCTGCAGAAGTGGGTTCATATTCCTGTTCAACTTCTCCAATAGTTCTCTTTAGCACTTTGTTACCATTCAGAATTTCTTCCTAGAGAGAGTAATCAATCATGAGAAAGTATTGTTCTATCCTCATTAACCAGAGATCATATTCTCCTGGGTTGAGGATAGGGAGTCTTGCAGTCAGAGTTGTAGAAGTAGTTCATGCCTCCATTTTATCATAGAGAATTAGATCTAGTATGTGTTGTTTGTTTCTTCTTATTCAAAGCTTTACAACAAGCTCTGATACCACTTGTTGATCCCAATGCACAGATCTTGAACTCCTTAGCTTGATGTAAGGTTTAGTGTCCTTGGATAAATCCAAAGGTGCTAAGACTGAAATTTTGAGTGTATGATATAAACTATGCGGAATCTAGTTTATACCACTAAGAAGAATAAAGAAAAAGTATGTTCGAGACACAGAAATACAACCAAAACAACAAACTTCAATATATTAATACGAACACTCTTTGACAGTGTTAGGGTTTACAACCTTGAAGCTATGAATACTATGAAAGACTGATATGATGTGATGTATTTCTAACTATGCCGTAGGGTTCCTTTTATACACTAAGGAAACCCTACTAGGCTTACAAAACGCGTACAATGATAATGCATATATATTCCTAATTTAACTCATGCATATCATAATAGCAGTACTAACTATATAAGACTGACAGTACTAACTATACTAGCAGTGCTAATAAAGTACTAGCAGTACTAGCTAATATAACTAACAGTACTAACTACTTAGTCTATTTTCTTCAATCTTTAGCAGCAGTAGTAAATTAGCACCAGCAGTAGTAACTCATAATTCCCAACAAGGAAGTACAATAGGGTTTTGAGGCCCTAAAATCATCCCTAACAGCTGCTAAACAAACTAGGGTTCGTCCCTTTCCTTTACTCTAAAGTTACACACTTAAAACCCTAAAATGGATTTATATATATAGGAAAATCACTGTGACGGCGTCGCGTTTTAATTGTGGCACCGTCATTAGTACAATATTCAAGATAATGGGTTGGGTCGTGCATTCGGACGCCGTCTTGAGATCTTGTGACGCCATCTTGGTATGAATTGTGATGGCATCACGTATAATCTGTGACGCCGTCTCCAGTCTCTACGTAGAAATTCTTTAGAGATGTTGGTGTAGGTCTGTAGTCTTGTCCGTTTCTTTTCCAAATAAGCCCAAGTCACGTGTTTTTCCTCCAAATGCCTTCCAAATGCTAAATACCTAAAAAGGAATGATTAAGTACCTATTTTGGGAATAAATGCATGATTTAGGGGGTTAAATAACCCTGAAAAAGTGTATAAAATGACACCTCATCCGTAAGTTTTGTATAAGTGGAGTAAGGCATGATGTTTACATCTCACCCTTGATCGACGAGGACATTTACGTGCTTAAGGCCTCCTTTGCTGCAAGGTATTTCAAAGTTTCCTCCGATGTCTTCCTTCTTTGTTATCTTTTTCTTGAGAATCGCGTCATAAACAGGACCGCTAGGTGACACATTATATGTCTTTCCTTTTACTTTTCCAACTCGAGCTCCTGAGTCGTTGAACCTATGATTATCGACAAGCCCCTCGATTAGTTTCATTAATCATATGCTTCAGATAATATTCTATTGGCCGAGAACTAGGTGCTTCCACTACTTCTATATTTGGTCCATCATTCTCTTTATCATTATCGCCGATTGCTACGTCGTATTTGTCGTTTTCTTCATCCTCTTCTCTAATGAGAAAGATGGAATTTACATTTTTGGTGACGAGGGATTTGGCCCATTCCCTTATTAGCACTTTTTTAGGGGCCTTTCTGGTTGTAAGTTCCTTGAGGAGCCTGAACATTTCTGACATCTTATCATTTATCTCCTCCCGCTATTTGAAAATGACGTTTTCAAATCGTTCCATTCTTTCGGTGTGTGCAGTCATGTAGTCCCTTACTCAAGCCTCGAAAGTGGTTTCTAATGCTTGTGGCTCAGGAGTTGGACCTGTATGTTCACAAAAAGCAAAGGAGTTCAGTATTGGTAATTCATTTTGATTTTTCGGGTGAGAGCTCAAATAGGCTGCATTAACATAAGCTTAAGGGTTATGTGTTAAGCTCGATAGGGGTGTCGGTCGTGACTTTTTAGTAAGAAGTTAATCTGGTCTTCAAGCTAAAGAAGTCTCTGGTCGGGTGTTTTTGGGATGCCTTGAGGTGTAGCGATAGCCTTGACCAGTTTGATGAATTCTTTTGTGTCATCCCAGCCTTCATGGTTATAGAGGGTGAGGTTCTCAATGATTTCCCAAGATTCGTCAGCATTCTTATTGCGGAGTTTGCCACAGGTGGCGCGGTCAATCTCGCACTTAAGATGAAAGGAGACATGATCATAAAAAATTTAGATTTGAAGCCAACGATCGATGCCATGATGAGGGACTTTTTGGAGTAAGTCCTTGAAACGAGTCCATGCTTCGGATAAAGATTCTCCATGATGTTGTTGGAACATCAGGATATCATTGCGTAGTTTTGCGGTCCTTCCCGGTGGAAAGAATTGAGCAAGGAATCGGGTAGTAAGATCCTCCCATGTGGTGATGGATCCTGCTGGAAGACGTTTAAGCCAATTGCTAGCTTGATCGTGAATGGAAAATTAGAATAAACGCAGGCGCATTCTTTCCTTATTTTCACCATAAAGGTCAAGTGAGTCCACAAGTTTAAGGAAATCCTTGAGGTGTTGGTTTGGATCCTCGGACCGAAGTCCGTGGAACGAGCATCTGTTTTCACCAACCGGATGGTGTCAGATCGAAGAGGTACCACGTTATCCCCTACGAGGAGCTCGATGGTATTCCTATAGCCCTCGTGGCTAGGTTTGGATAGTCTCCTAAGTGTGGATAGGATTCTCCGTCTCCCATGCGTTGACAGATATAGGTTACAAAAAAGAACACAAGAACATTATAGACTATGAAAAGCTACTATGCGGAAATTAAATCTTACTTGAAAGGAATACAAGCAAGTAGAACAAGCTAAACTATGATCAAAACTAACAATTCCCCTGGCAACGGCACCAAAAACTTGTTGCGGTTGTCGTAAGGGACTTCTACAAGAAGTTTTACAACTCCCTAGGCAGTGTACCTAATCGTTGTAGTGCAGTATAGGCAAGACTCGAGGGTTGTTATCGTTCTCTAGGGGAATAGGTTGAGAAGGCTTGATCACAGTCTAACAGAATTCTAAGGGTTGAGAGAAGGCTATTTTTGTATTTTTATGTTTTATGAAAGTAGTAAATCATATGTTTGAGAGGTTTGGTTTGGTTTTAGCTATTAAACTAAATAATAAAACTACGCTACTGGTGATAACAATATAATAAAAGATTGTGTTCATTTAATCATGTATTACTCCCTAGATTGCTTCTCCTAGTGTTGTTGCTTTGTCACACTTGTGATGATCTATGTAATTATTTCCTAAGTCATGAACGAATTACACGAATCCGCCATCTATTTAATATTCCGTTAAGGCAATGCACAAGTAAGGTAGTATGAAGACTATTACAAGGCCCCTAAGAGTAATATTAAAATGCATTTTTAAATATAGTTAAGAGTGGATCAGACCATATAAGGCGCAAGGTAGTATTAAGACTGTTACCCGATGGTATCCTTTCTACACAATCATGTTTTCTTAGACATTTTAACAGCGATACAGACAAAAGTTGGATTTTCGAAGACCTAACATGCATAATCATCACGAGAAGCAACACCACTAAGATTTACATTCTAGGTTTTATACAATTATAAATAAACACAATAGAAAGTTTAGCTAAGCAAGTTAAAGATAAAGCAAGAACATATAAGAATCACACAATAAGACATATTGGATGATTAAGATAGTCTTACTTGATTAAAACATGAATTAAAGGAAGTACAATAGGGTTTTGAGGCCCTAAAATCGTCCCTAACAGCTGCTAAAACAACTAGGTTTGTCCCTTCTTTTACTCTAAAGTTTAAACCATAAAACCCTAAAACATTTGTATATATAGGAAAATCGTTGTGACGGCGTCGCGTTTTAATTATGACTCCGTCATGAGTAGAATATTCTAGATAATGGGCTGGGTCGTGCATTCTAACGTCATCTTGAGATCTTGTGACGCCGTCTTAGTATGAATTGTGACGGCGTCACATGTGATCTGTGACGTCGTCTCCAGCCTCTAAGTATAAATTCTTGAGAGATGTTGGTGTAGGTCTGTAGTCTTGTCTGTTTCTTCTCCAAATGAGCCAAAGTCACGTGTATTTCCTCTAAATGCCTTCCAAATGCTAAATACCTGAAAAGGTACGATTAAGTACCTATTTTGGGCATAAATGCACGATTTAGGGGGTTAAACGACCCCGAAAAAGTTAATAAAATGACACCTCATCAGAATTATTGTAGCTTAGTGTTTATGTAGCATAGTTACAATTGTGTTGTATCTTGTAATTCATTTATATCTTGTGTGATTATGTTTATTAGTTAGATCAGGTTGATCGTGTTAGCACTTAGGTGAATTTACTCCTTTGTAAGGGTGGTTAGTATTTTAGGCCTATGTTAGCTGTGTTTTTATGTAAAGTGGTGGTCATTACTATTCCCGAGCCTTGTATAAAAAGTGTAGTTTTCGGGAATGTCTTTTAAGCTAATTGGGCCTTAGTGTCGGGCTATAGCCTATGTAAATGACCCATGAAAGCCCACACGTCCCTAGTTAGGGTTTTCTATCTCTTGTACTATAAATACTCTTCTCCACACAAGGTGAATGGTGTTGGATCTCATATCTTTCTTCCTAGTAATCAACCGTTCTTCCTTTTTCTCTCTTCCTCTTTCCCTCTCTAAACTTCTTTCTCTTACTTGAAAATCTCTTTATTATTTCATGTAGTGTATATGTGCTATGATGGCTAACATGTGGTATCAAGAGCCAAGGAGTAACTATTGGTTTATGAGGTTCTTGTTTAGCTTATTTCAAGCTTATTTTCGTTTTATAGTCTTGGGTATTTCATTCTTAGTATAGCTTAATAGAGGTTTTGGAAATAAAAGCTTTGGCTTACTTTGTTTTGTTTCCATTTCTCTCAAAAAGCTAAAAGCTTTTAGTGCTTATTTCATGTTTTAAGCTTATTTCGTTCAAAAAAGCCTTTTTCATGGCTTATTTGATTAACTTTATAGTTTTTTCTTGTGAGATAAAAGATTTTTGGCTGGTTAATTCATTTGAGGTATACGACTTGTAAAAGGGTTTTCAACAATCTTATTCTAGCTTATTGTGTGATTTTTCGTGTGGCTTATTTATGTTAAAAGTGGTCTTAGTTCAGGCTTATTCAAGTTTCTTCCATGGCTTATTTCTTGATGGTACAATCGGTTAAAGAAGAAGGAAGACAAAGTTCTAAAACTTTAGCAAAAAAGTACAAGTACAATTTTGTTTTATTTTAGGTGATTTATATCTCAAGAAATATCAGGCGATTTATACCTCTACCAAGTTAGGCGATTTATACCTTTTAATATTAGGCAATTTATACACGAAAAGGTAGGCGATTTATACCGTTTAAAGTTGGGCAATTTATACCAAGAAACTGTTATCCCAAGTAATAAGTTATCCCATCACACCATAAGCCATACCAATAAGCAATAAGCTAGAAAAGAGATAAAGGAAAAATGGAAAATTAGAGAGAGAAACAAAGATGGAATATTAGATTAGAGAAAGAGAGGAGGTGGAGAGGGTCCTATTTATGGAGAGAGAAAAATGGCAACCAACACCCTTTCCATGTGTGAAGAGGGTCCTATTTATACCCTTAACCCACTAAGTGGTGTATGGGCTTGTTACTTGGGCCTAGCTTGGCATATCTTGGGCTTTAAGCCCGAAACACAGACAATATTAGATTACAATCCAAGCCCGTTAAACCCGACTAGCCTATTACTTAACAAGACTAATTATAGAACTATAAGACTCATAACATAACTGTTACAACTTAGATAAAATTAAGGCTAACAATCTCCCCCAATGTTGAGGTCTTCTTTGATCTCCCTAACATTGACGTTCTTGATGGAGGATATCATGTTTTGACTTCATCTTCCCCAATGTTAAAGATATGACGTTTGAGCTTTTCCTTCTTTGGTCTTGTCTTTGTCTTTTCTTGTTTCTAATGGATCTGTTCATTCAGGCTTTAGACGACCGATGACAATCTTTCGATGTCGTATACGTGATCTTGATCTTGAGCCTTCATCTTTTGACTTTTAGTTCTTGAGATCTTTTATCTTGCATCATCTCCTTGACTTGAATCATCTTGATTTAACTTTCTTGATCAACTTTTGCTCTTGACCGCATACACATACTTATTGCTTCTATGTACTAATTATATTAACATATAGCTAACAATCTCCCCAAAATGCGATTCTTGATTTGACTTTGAAGATCTTTGAGAACGTTTAGGATCAACAATTTTGATGCTAAATGATTGGCTTTTAAAGCTCGAGTATAAGTGTATGTTAATGAATCCGACTTCACTGGTACATGGTTGCAACACCGACGATTGAATCTACATTTAAAAGGTTAGTGATAAACAACAAATATAGATGAAAGTGTCTTTGTCACTTCGTCGAATACGGTTGCAATAACCATGATTCCCCGTTAATCAGTATAAATACTGCATGTGATCAGATAGAATTCATATGAATCTTCTTAACAGGGTTTCACAGCTATACTAGCCGTTCTCGTTACTGAAGCATCTCAAAGCAGACAACACGGTAAGAGTGAATCAGATAGTTACTATCTTTCTGATTAAATTGTCAATTCATTTTATTAGAACAAGTTTGATTCACACAAAATCGCACAATCGTTTCTTTCCAGTTGACACAAGTTTGATTCATATAGAATCGCGCAAGTCACCTACCAAGATCTTGTTTGATGTTGGCTCAAGCAGGATTTCCATCTTCATGGTGAATACTTAAGTATCACTCGGATGTTCTGGCAAGATCTCAAGGAATAGGACCTCTTTGTTACAAACTTATGACTTTAATGGTGTTCCCCAAGTGTATTTTGACATTGTGTCCCAAAGGATTTATAATTGATCTCTTCTTTGCTCTAGACTCGATTAGTGCATTTGGTTATTATACACTAAAGAGGCTGGAGCAGTGTGCCACCTATTCAATATCAACTAACTCGGAGTGAGAAAGTCAATAGAAGTCGTGTGTATCTCCGTGACAAATGAGACAAGTTTCTTTTGAGAGAAACTCGAATGGATGGGAAGGGTTGTGCATTGCATCACTGGGTCCATGACGGCTTTTTTCAATACCAACAATCATCTTTGTGATTTTGGTATATTGACCCGGTTTCTGTAACATCCGGTAATTTTCGAAATTTTAAATGACTATTTTACCCTTTGACTTTTTGGGTCTGACTTGACTTTTTGACTTTTGGTCATTTATTGTCACATAAAAGCGATTACCGCGTAACCGGTAAAATTTTCGAAACATATTTTAAATAATAAATCATATTTATTATTACATCTCTCATGTGCAAGTTATTTTTAACTTATTTGACTTGAAAACGAAAAAGATATATGTTATTCCTAAGCTGACTTATCAAAAACGACCCACTAAATCACGTTTTCACAACTCGGACTCTAAAGCAATTTGATGTAAAACGACATTCCGGACAACTTTTTAGTTTTGCTCTGAGACACCGAAAAGAGCATGAGAGACTAAAATTATCATCGTCAGGTTTTGAAAACTACACACAGCGCGTGCCGATACGAAAAATAATTAAATTATATTTAATTATCGCGTTTTATTAAATAAAAATATTTAATAAAATATTAAGGATTTTATTCAAAAGCGTTTGTTGATAACGCGAATATTCGGGTTAAAAATTCATTTTATTTTCGGACAAGGCATAACCGGTTACCAAATAAATAACAAATATTTTTTATAAATGTTATATAAAAATATATAAAAATAACTATCAAATAATCACACTTTTTTTATCAAAAAGATGATTTGAAACGCAATGCCGCAAGTTTCGTATTTTAAATCATTCGTTAAGTGGCCTAAACGAGACCCGAACCGTTATATTACAAAATTTACATTTTAGGTCCCTGTGAAAATATTTACAAATAAACCCTAGACTATTTGGACTTGTCACATTCATTTTATAACTTTAAAATATAAATATATATATAAAAGTTTTCATATATCTTTCATTCATTTACATATTTCAACACACACACATGTATATACATCATCCTCTCCACTCCCATTATTTTTCCGGCGACCACCGGTCAGCCGCCGACCACCTTTTCCGGCCAAACTCCGGCGAACACAAAAATCTATAAACATGTAGATCCTCCTCCGATCTACTCGATCTACTACCCCACTCGCCGCCACGCGCCACCTCCACACCACCCCTCGTACCACCGCTGCCACCATCATCATCACGTCATCATCATCATCATAACGCCACCATCATCATCACGACGTCATCATCATCACCACCTTCAACGCCACCACAGCCACCCCCCCCAAGGGTGCGTGTGGTTTTATAAACCACCAACAAGGGTGCATTTGTTTATTTTTATTGGCAAAAAAGGGTGCGTTTTAGGTTCCTTATCAACACCTAAAAGGGCGTTCAGGTTGGGTTTAGCAACAGGGGGCGTTGGGTTTTCGATTCATCAACAGGGTGCGTTCGGTTTGATAATAAAACGGCACACGGGTGCGTTTGGTTTAGCAGATTAGCAGCTAGGGGTGTTCGTTTAGTTGTGACAAACACCGCAAAGGGCGCGTTGGCAGCCTAGGGTGCGTTGGGTTTAATAACCGCACCAAAAGGGTGCGTTTGACCTTGATACACACCATCAAGAGTGCGTTTGGTCTTTAAAAACGACCAAAGGGTGCGGTTAGATCTAGGGTTACAGCCAATAAGGGTGCGTTGGTTTGTTCGTTCACCACAAGGGTGCGTTTGTTTGTTCGTTCAGCAGCAATGGTGCATTTGGGTTGATAAAAACACCATGGGGTGTGTTTGGTTTATTCAAAAACCGACAAGGGTGCGTTGGGTTTGGCAAAACACCCAAAGGGTTGCGTTTGGGTTGCAGAAAGAAACACCCAAAAAGGGGTGTTGGGTTGAGCAGGGAAATCAGTTAAAGGTGTGTTTTGGGATACATGAAACCCAAACAGGGGTGGTTTGGACAGCAGGGGCGTTTGGTCGCGGGGTCAGAACCACAGCGGGTGCGTTTGGTTTTGGCAGCAGCACCGAATGGGTACGTTTGGTTTGTGGTAAACGCCAACACAAGGGTGTTTGGTTGTGATTTTGAAAGCCCACATAGGGCGTGTTTCGTTCATCGTTTAAAAGCGTGTTTGACTTTATTTATTTCATTTAGTATTTAAATATCGTCTAGATAAATATTGAAACACGAATATATTTTGCAACCTAGATTGGTTGATTGAAAAGTGGAAAACGTTGAGTTTTGTAAAAATGGGAAATGTCACATAAACGAAAAGGTCATGGCGAAATTTCTAAAAATGTATATACTTATTATTTTTAGATACAACTCCTATCGTCTTTGAAGGACGATAAATGGACTAAGTTATAATTTAAAGATTTTTTAAATTATAATTTCACAATAACTCGATAACAAAACAAAAAACTCAAATTTATAAAATGTTATTTTATAAATCCCGGCTAGAAAATAAAGTCATAACTTTGGTACGGACTTTAGAAACACCGTTTACTTAATTGGTAACTTTAAAACGTACGATTTCGTTTATGCAAGAACTTTTATTTATTTAATAAATTGGCGATCTCCGAAAACGTGTCAAACCATTTGGTTTAATTATTTACTCACGCTTATTATATAATACTTGCAAGGTATAATATACTTCAAATTAATCTTTTGATTTCTGGTCGTTATTATATAATTCGTTGTATGAATTATATAATTGTTCATCTTTCAAGGTAATATATATGGAATATATTACATACTTTGTTATATATATTACCAAAATAATTGAACTAATAAACTTATGAATTATTTTACCGGAAACCAACCACCAAACAAACTGCCACTCGGAACCTAAATCTTTTATCAACGGGTCGCGTTGATGTAATCATCCATCGGGTAACTAAATTCATTATCCTAAACTAGTAGGATTTAACCGTTAAGATAAACGGCAACTTCTCGGTCAAGCCGTTTCGTCTTCCGTTGTGTTGTGCATATCAGATGCCTATCTGTCAATCGTTCTTCAACATCAAGGTGAGTTTATAGCCCCATGTTTTACTTGTTTTACATATATTTTTGGGGTGAGAACATGCTTGTTTACAAATTCATTTACATGGACGATTATATACGTGTTTACAAATTCATTTACATGGTCGATTACATACGTGTTTACAAATTCATTTACATGGTCGATTACATACGTGTTTACATATTCATTTACATGGTCGATTACATATGTGTTTACATGAATGTTTACAAACTCGTTTACATACTCATTTACATATCTCACGATGAGATACATCACTAGTTTTCACTTATGGATACTACAACTTGGATTTCATTCTAATGATTATGGATTAGCTTAAGTTGCATGAACTGTTAATTACTCGGAGGGTAAGCGCGAATGTTATAAGATAGATCTATTTGGGATTGACAATCCCCGTTCGGGTGACTAGCTATCACCGGGAACGAACGTTATACCATGTCGGATCATGATTGGATTGGCGCCTGCGGGGCCAACAATCACATACACATGAATATTTTTATTACTGCCCGGGTGTTCTTGGAGGGGACAACCTACGATGGGTACATTCTTACAGTGCCTTGAATAAAGTGGCATACAAACAAGTCTACGTCACAGTTTCATGAACTTAGGTGTGTAACCATAATCACAAATGGTGACTATTGTATCAGATACAATGGCCATGCATACATTACAAATCTTGGATTTGAACATATATTCATACATTTTGTGACTATTTAAGGATTGAAATAGGTCAGGCATGCATTACAAATCTTTGATCCAACATTTTAAATCATTTTATGATACTGTAGAGAGACAGTAGTCACTAAACGTTTTACATGGTACTGTGACGACACAGTAGACAAATACATTCATTGGAATTTACATTTATACTTTAACTAACCTATGAACTCACCAACTTTATGTTGACGTTTTTCGCTACGACACATTTTTGGGGGTGTTACAGTTTCTGCCTAAGGTGTTTGGAGGGCTGCTTTGTTTTCACCCTTTATCCATACATTTCTTTTTAATTCTTCAACCTATTCAATGCTTACCAAGACGTTATTACTAACACCTTGTTTTGATTGTTCAACTTAGCTCAATCTAGTCAGCATTATACCCTTATACTCATTCTCTCCAATCATATCTAAGGAACTCCATTTTCTACTATGATTAACCCTTGGTAGATCCCACCGGTTGGATCATAGGACATATACCTAACCATTAACCAACTTAAGGAGCTTCTACATGTCATGAGATGAATTGGTTGTTGGGTATAGTGATCTGAAAATGTATTTTAGCGGGTCGTTTTGGACGGGTCAGACTTAAGAAAAATATATAATAAAAAGTCAAACTTGGTGAAATTCTTTTAATGGTCAGTTAGCGTTATGGAGAATGATTAAGGCGTAAAATATAATAACTAAAGCTGAAATTATAACTAATAAGTTAGTCTATCACTTTTATATCCGTATAGATGTCATAATCTTGATAACGGGTCAAAATGGGTAATTTTCACTAAAATTTCATATTAGTCGGAATGGAGTTAAATCATAAAGCGTAACACTTAGTGGGTATAAGTAAGTAAGTTTGGCGCGCACATGGATTCTACAATATAAGATTTACATGTATGTCGGAATATATATATTTTATACTTATGCAAAATATGCATTTTCGTATAACTATATTTTCTTATACGCGGACCACTATTATTATAGGTCGCGGTTGAGTTGTGGCATTCTTCTTCCTTTGTTGATTTTCTCGGTCGATACTCCCATTTATGGTGAGTTTCTCACATTCCCCTTTTTACATGATTTTAAATGTTTTGGGGTGGAAAGCATGATGTGTCGTTTGTTATGCAATTACTTTTAAGTAATTAATCTTTTGAGCACATTTGAACTTGAACTTGTTTTGAACGTATGGAACTTGATTTGAACTTGTTGAACTTTGGAAACGTGTTGAACTTTGAACTTTGAACTTGATATGTATGTTGTTTGATGCTTGGAACCCGCCACTACTTTTAACTCATTATCCCCCTCATCGGGATTGAGACGTTAGTACTTATGGATAGCGCTATTAGGAGATTAGCCCCTCCTCACTCCCCGCACAAGGGTGCATAGTACTAAGTGTTTGTGCCACACTATACAACTGGAACTTGATTGGATGTTTGGAACGGTTAGGCTGAATACGTTTAAGTAGTGCCTCGCATAAACACTATAGCATACATATACATTGATTTATATTACGTTACGTTGGGTAACGAAAACTGTCTTTGGAAATTTGAATCAGTTTGGATTAACGACTTGTTTTGGCAACCTAATATTGAATTGGGAACTGTGTTTTGGACATCTACTCATTATTTTTAAAATTACATTTTTGGTGCATAATCTTGAGAGCTCACCAACTATTTCGATAGTTGACCATTTTTATCATGCTTTTCAGGTGACATTCGTAAAGTGAAAACTTAGTGCATTGCAATTGGACATGTTCAAGATGTCTACTTTCTTTCAAATTAATTTCATTTGTACTTTTTAAACTTGTACATGGAAATGTTGTAATTCGGATAAATTTTCTTTTATCTTAATTCATGTATGGTGTTTTATCTATCATCTTGTGTGATGTTTATTAATATGTTACACCTCGTGGTTCTACCTTGGTGGGGTGTGACATAGGCTTTACGCGTGATGTGTTGTCGTGTGGTGTATATTAAGTGATTATCAAGTTTACATTTATATTTAGCCGACAAACCTAAAGACAACACTTTAACGGGCAGTGTACCCGGTCAAGATGTAGCTTCGCGGTAAGTAGGGTGTCGAACACTAAGAGCGAGAGTAACCTAATATTCTATCAGTATTTTAATCTATCTAGATTAGTCTAATTACTTGTTAAACCTATGCTATACATATTTACTAGTGGTAAATGGGGGGTTTTTAGCCTTAGAGACTGGCGCAGGTTTGGTGGTGACAAAGATTAATTCTAAACACAATAAACACTAAAGCAAATAATCACAAGATAAAGAAGCGGTACAAGCCAAATAATAGAAAACTGTATTAACCATGTTAAATCCGATTAAATGTTGATTTGTTTGTTTAGTGCAATGGCTACTTATCTCGAGGCGGCATATCATTCTTAAGACTTAGGCGGTTCTTCATCCTAAGACCTAGATACGAACAATCCTGTCACGATTAACGCATCCGCATAAAGCATCCAATAGTCTAATTATAATCTATCATAGGGAATTAAAGCAGTGGTGATCCTGTTAATACCCTAGCCCATCGGGACTTTACCCACTTATTGCTTGATGTTGTTTTATACACCGGTAGTCCACCACCAAAATCAATACCAATTAATTAAGAACAATACTGGTTGAACAATTATCGGGTCACCTGCCGGTCCAACTAAGCTCATAATCAAAGGGTAAGGACAAGGTGTCATTTGTGATCCTATTGGTCCGGGCATACAAAACACAACATGGAGAGCTATCCCGGCATCTAGATTACTGGTTAAGTCTCACTAGACCCAGTTGAATGATAGGTCGCATGTACAAGCACATAAACAAGTATAAGGCGATAAACATAATTAAACAACAACGATAAATTAAGCAAGCCGGATTAAAACAAACCAAACATTATAATCTTCATTAACATGGCTAATACCCGAGGGTATTAGCCCACAATCATTGTCATTTTACAAACGTGATCAAACAATTAGAAATCGAATGATTAAGAAAGTAAGAATTACACGATGTCTTCTATGGAATTATGGTTGGTGCTTGACCTTGGCTGCTTCTAATATCTTGGAAAATTCGACTTCAGAGTGTATGGTATAGAGAATGTAATTTTTGCACACTGAAACTCGTTTTTGAGTCTCGTATTTATAGTGTCTGAAAACAGCCTGGATACGCCGTATAGAGAGAGGTGAATACGGCGTATAGGGTTAATTTCCTTGGAGTTCGCGATAAGATCAAATCAATCAAGATTAATTGCCATCAATCACATTAACTTCGTATCTTTGACTGATGACCAGCTGTGCATACGGCGTATAGGTGAAGAGTGATACGCCGGATCGGGAATTGATTATTACGCGTATTCTTGTGATGAGCTGGCGCTGATACGCCGTATCTTCTTTGCTGGATACGGCGTATAGTAGCAGATAACAGTTTTCTTCAAATGTCTTCGTTTTAGTTCCAGAATTGCGCCTTTTAGCTTCGTCTTCACAAGTTACTCCATAATTACTGCAATCATAAACTTTAAGCAATTAAGTACCAATATCTTGCAATAATTATATAAAAGTGGGTAAAATGTATGGGATAAATGATGGTAAAATGTGACGTTATTTGATGATATCAAATATCCCCCCACTTGAATCCTACTTGTCCTCAAGTAGACTTTAGAAAGGTTTTTGAAAATGTATCCCAACCGAGGTTAAGGATTTTTCCGTTAAGCACTTTTTAATAAATGTAATTACGCAGAAGTAATTATAATGACATGTCTACATGACTAGACATAATTGTGGTGACACTTGGCAGCCACATGGTGACACGTGCGGCTTCCATCGATCCTCCTAACCTGAATACTAATAGCTTGATCGAACCAAAATAGACACAATGATGTGATGATACAACCACAATGCTCAAGTTCATACTATTAGCAAACTTGCAAATGGTGTTTGGCTAAATCTATTTTGACGTGTTTATCAGTTTACGATGTGCTTATTAGCTTTTACTAAGTTGTTTTTATGCTTACTCAATGTTCACGAACCAAATGGTAGAGATACATTCATAGATCATCTTCATTTTACCCCTCCTTCGCCCTTAATTTTGATCAATCAGAGTCGTTCTGCGTAACAAAAACAATTTTGCAGATTATTGAGATAACACGCTATATGTTGAAATATGAAATTTACGCTCGTATAGAAACAATGGATTACCTTTCATGTTACACCTCTTCGGTGAAAATTGTACCTCTGCATCAGCTACATGCATCTCAACCGTTGGTTGTTGTGTCCTTGTCGCCCTTCAAAAATACAGAAGTGATACATGTTATTTTTCAAGATAACCATTTTTAAACTGTTTAAATGAGCATATATTGGTGTTATACCACCCAAAAAATAGAAATAAATAGTGATCAACAGATGGGTTGTCTTGTTTAGTATAGAAAATATGAAAGTAACAAAACGGGAAGAAAAGTTAACTACCGGGTACAGATTGAACATGTCACCGGTTCCAAAACAAAAAATATTTAACTACCATCTTTGGAGTTGATTCAGATGAGTATTCATCATGATCCAAAGCGTATTGTTGTAATAATTACCACTTTTCCTCGATAGAATTTGACGATTCTGTTTACCATAATAAAACATGAGGCACGACTCGAGGTTTAATTACACATCCAAAATTAGTGGAAGATAACAATTAAAGACATGATTTAAGCATTACTTAAACTCACTTTTTTTATTCCTGGTGAGTTATACGATTCACATGCAAAGTACATATTTTATCTTTAAGCAAATTAGTGATAGAAATTTATGCAGAAAGTGATCTTAAAAGGGTGTTTGGTTGCTGAATTTTGTATGCAAATAAATGCTTTTAAAATGGTTGTTATTTGTGTTTCACATTAATCTATAAATCACGTCCAATAAAGTAGTATATACACAATGTTATCACTTGGTCCAACATCGATGTTATCATAATGAGAATTTGAAAACGAATAATTACCTTCGGTGGTAGGGAATGCTGAGTTGTGATCATGTGGGACAGGCTTGCATATTTTCACCGGTCTTTGGTAACATTAGCAGTTCCAAAAAAGTTGCTCCTTGCTTGCGAATGCTGTTTGGTTGAGTCTTTTTGAGTCTTTTTTACGGTGGTTTAAAGAGGAAGCATCAACACGTGTAGAATCTGTGCGCAAACAAAGGAAACAATAAAAAAAATTGAACACAAAGAGGCAACAACAAGCATACATTAAAAAAATCTGAAAACTAACTACCTTGAGTGACGAGGGATACTGACATGTTAACAACCGTCGAACTATAACTCTTTAATATAATCTGCCAAAGCGGGCGTCGTTTTGAGTTGTTATTCTCAGTGAGGCTTGTGCAAAAATACATTGATATCCCTCCCATGCTCCAAAATAAAGAGGACCAATGGCGAAATAATAAAGGCAGATTCCTCAAAATACCTAAAGATATAGAGGAAAAGATGAAATGTGATTAAGGGTACATGCAAAGGTATTGTTACATACATTTTACAAACATGTCAATACCTTATACCATTTAATTCAGCATCTTGAATGGCGGAAGAATAGCATCTGCAGAAAACACTTCTGCTCATGCAAATAGGGTCTCTCTATCGACGCTCTTACACCTACATCACTATATAAGATTTGTTTTGGTTTGTAATCTTTTTTTATGCTAGATGGAGTAGTGGGTCAAAAATGGGTGTGGTTTGAACAGGTAACTTTTTAATAGGGTTAAATAGGATTGGGTCAGGGGTGTGACCCTGCGAGCTATGCCCCCCCCCCCCCCCCCACTTTCTTTCCTAGCTAAAAAATGTCTCAATGCGTCGTTATGACTACAAAAAAACCATATGAGCAATACTGTATGTTTTCAAATAGAAAGTTGTTAGATGCTTTTTACTTCCTTTTCTTTTACATCCGCAGCTAAGTTTTGGTTGACCCGTTTAAAAACAAAATTAACATAGTAACAACAACATCAATAAACTTTAATTTGGCACCTTTATTATAAAGGGTTTTCATAATCAAAGTGATTCTATTGGTACCTTAGTGAAAGGCTATTCATAGTTAAGTATCGTGATGATTAGGTACCATTTAGGAAAACTGAATATAAGATTCAAGGTGATCTTTGGTACTCTGCCACACATTTTATTATAAAGTGTAAAGAATTAGCATGTGAATGTGAGATACAAATGGTTCTAAAAAATAAAAAAGTATATAACTTTAATACCAACATAATCATAAAAACTTGTCGATCTTCAGCACTTTTTGTTTTTTAAATTTACTCACTAGTTCGAACACTTTAACAGAAATAAGCCAACTAATAAAACTAAAATTAGTATTAAACATGCATGGTGGTGATTATTTTTAAATAACACGCACATAATTGAGTGCATCATTACACTCTCATACTGATTTCGATTTTTGTTTTAAGGTCTATAATTGAACAAAAAACATATGCATGATCATAAAAGAAATTTTAACCAAACCTACTACTCTATCAATTTACCTTGAGAAAAGAGTTCAACAATCGCATTAGATATCTCGAGTGTGACAAATCTTAGAATGATTGAACGCGTATCATTAAGAAACATTTTTGACATTTCCACTTCTTCTCACCCATGCTTTCTTGAGAAATGATTCTTGATCCAGTGAGATCTCAAGTGCCCTAGAAGGTTCATGGTGCACACTTGCTCGGTTCCGAGAATACGTAACACTTTCTTTCTAACCATCTAAGTTTTCGATCTTTGTTTCAGCTTACATGGCAGATTAGGCCCTCTTCTATGCAACTGAAGATTTTGATCTCTTTGAAACCCTTATTTAAAGTGGGCTGCAAATATAGTAAATGGGGAACGGCTGACAGTCGCTTTATATTCAAAAAGCTATAAATGGGGATACGGGTAATTAAAACATCTGGGGAACGGTAGTGACAGAAACCATTGGGAACGGGTGACAGAAAGTATTTTTACGGGTGACAAAAAGCATGTAGGCTCAGAAATGAGTATAAATAGACCCGGTTGATAGTCACCATTTATATATGACGTAGGTCATTACCCGCCAGGGTAGTTCAGATTTTTAACGACCCGTTTCATTTCCCTCTGCTTTTTATTAGCAATCATCACAAACCATACACCTCCTAAAATACATTAATTTTTTTAAAACAAAAAGCAGTATTTTTGGGCAAAACTCACTTTTACAAAGTACACAACTCCAGAGTAAATAAATAAGTCATTGAAGTGCTTAAGCATCCTTAAGAAGCTGGATTTTTGCAGTAGACATAAAATAGCAACGCAAATGTGAGCCGAAGCAAACAACGTCAACTAACAACAGAAACATCGGCTAAAAGGATATTCGACCCGCCATGGCTGTAAACACCATGCTCGTGGTGCTGCCACGCCAAGATACAAGACACTTTCACCCACCATGATCAATAACAAACGCACAAATGTAATAGTATCATCATCGCCTATAATTTTCAAACATAATAAGGGTTTTGCCATGGGTTAAGCAAAATCAATGTGTAAGCATTGTATACCAAAAGGTTGCCAAGCCATGTGGTAGAAGTTCATATGACAATATCTATCCACAAAAACCTGGATGCAATCAACGGCTTGCAATTGCTTAAACCACCAAGGCAAAAACCGTTTTAATACCCGCATATAAAGCTAAAACAAAAGACCATTCAACCAACGAAAGAGGATCATGAAGTTGCTAAGGCGACGCGAGGTCACACTACTACCATCCTTCCACTTTCCGTGGCATTCGACGCCAAAATTCCCTAGTTCCATATAAAAACACATAAACTAACTTTCATCAAACACAGGTCAAGCTCAATCCGTATCACAATACCCCAACACAAAATCATGGTATGTTATCATATTATTCAAAAACAAAACCCCATCGTATTGCATTAATCCATGCCTTGGATGTGGTTGTGGAGGTTGCCGAGGCAAAGGATGGTCACTCTCTACCATCCTTCCACTTACCGCATCATCTCAATCAATTAAAACGCACTCTACAACATTTGTGAAATCACGAACTCTATCCCCAGCCTATAAACAACTTATCATTATTGCCTATTATTGTAGCTAACTGTTGTTTCCGCTTATTTTGCGGCTTATGAGCTCATTCGAGTCGGCTTATATACCATAAGCCTATTTTTTAAGGGCTTGATACACGTAATGGGATACGTCTTTAAAAGATCACAACGCAATTATCACGTTTTCATGGCTTGAACAAACAAACCCATATATTTGGATGATGATTTGCAAGTGTTGTAGGATAAAGGTATTGTGAACCTGCCATGGCTGCAAATACGAATCTGGTCACGATTCCCCACCAAGATACATGCCACTTTCACCCATCAAGTTCTAGCAACATAAAATCCATACAATCGTGACCGCCTACAAAAAGTGACCATTTCTTATAAGTAATCCGTAAGATGAACAAACCAACCCCTTAAGATAATTGATAAAAAAAACAAAATTATGTAAAACCCGAATTTAAAGATTCATTTTTTATACATACATAACCAAAGCAAACACCTCCTAACCACTCCTCATTCCAACAATGAAGATTTGGCAATGCATTTTGCATTAAAACAAAATAAGAACAAAGGCTACCCTAGCATTCTAACAATGAATTCAAACACCACCAAACGTGCCCTTGGGTCTTTTCCATTTTAACTTGCACAATTTAAATATTTAACCTTTTTTAGTCCATTTAAGCTATAAGCCCTTTTCAGCTTAATAACAGTTATTCCTATAAGCTTTTCACCCTGTCTTATTTTTCTTAGGTTTAGCATAGTGCAAAGTATTTTTCACAAATTTTTTAGAATTTTCCAAATTAGTTTAGTATTTTTTATTAATATTTATAGATTAAATCCGTTTTTAATTCATAATAAAAAATATAAAGTCAAAAAAATATAATTCTTTTTTAAAAATTTTCTTTTATCATTTAGGATTTGTTAAAAATTAATTTTGCATTTGTAGGGTTAAAATTTTCGAAATTGGTTTTTTAAAGAACGGGTTTTGAATCCCGTTATCATTTTTAGTGTTTTAGCTTTCATTGCTTATCGTTTTTAGTGTGCCTTTACTTGTTTTAGCATTTTAATTATTGAAATAAAAAACCTAATCAAATTTGTGATTATTCAAGCATTATTCCACAAACGTTACCTCGATTTTCCATTCACACCTCGTCGGGACACGACCCGGAAAGGTTTTTAGGATTTTGCTTTGGTCAAAAGTAATTATCCCTTCTAAAAGCCTTACGGTATTCTTATTATTGATACTTTGTTAATTCTTCTATTATATATATTTATATTTATATTTATATTTATATTTATATATATAGTAAAGGTGTTCTTTTAAAGTCAATCATTACGCCTCGCGTTTCCGCCTTGGCGGGGTGTAACAGATTGGTATCAGAGCCTTTGGTTATAGAGAAGTAGCTGGTTTGACCTAGACTATAACCTAGGAGTCCTTCATATAGCTGCGTAATATGATCTATATGTTTAGCTATCTAGGCGTTTTGTTTTCTTGCTTTTCTCTGAGTTTTATTTCAACCTACGAGTTACTCGATATCAGAAGATTCAGAAGAGGAGCCAATTGAGGAGGAGACTTTCGAGGGACCGAAACAGGAAGGGTAGTTGAAGAGTCTGTAGAATCATCTTAACACATGTATGGAATGATTCACTTAGAGTTTTAGAGAGAGAGAGAGAGGTGGTTGGATGAACACTTAGAGAGAGAAAGAAAAATGATAATATTAGCTTAAGTGAAAATGTGATAAATGAACAACCAACACCCTCTCCAAGCAATGGAGAGGGTACTTATACTCTATTCTTGGCCGGCCATGGACCCTTAATGGCCGGCCATGGACCCTTAATAGGCTTATCCATGGGCATTTGGCCCAGTTAGCTTTATAACTTAACTTAACAATTTACTACGAGCTACGACTAACTATATTGGTAGTGACCGACACTTTTTCGTATTTCTAACAATCTACCCCTAAAGGAGGTAACTCCAATTTACAAAAATTTAAACTTAGCATACTATGCTTTCACTTCGGTCTTGAGCTCGTAGTATTTAACATTAATCATTAACTTATGATTTGATGTAGTGATCATTGACTTTTGAAGTGAGCTTGTTCCTTTGTATTGACATGAATGTGATCTTTGAGCTTCTTGAAATCATCAACCAAGCATAATCTCGTTTCGCCATCTTGTAAACTTTGCCATCTCGTAAACTTGTAATTTCTGGACCGACATGCTCATACCTTTCTTGATTTGATAATCTTGAAAAACTTTAATAATGCATCTTTCTTGAATTTCTTTAACTTTAACACTTTGTTGCTTCAAGAAGGACGTATGGTATTAGAGTAGCGGAAGTCTTGAAACATGTACTTGAGCTTTCATGATGTCTTTATATTTGTCGATTGGGTATGAGCATGTGGCTATGAATCTTGTAAGTCAGTTGGAATCAGGTACCTCCATCACCATCTTTAAATATTCCTGAAATAAAATAGTTAGCAATAAAGCAGGGGGACGAATATGGCTTTGTCATTCGCCCGTGTTTGGTTG
>BQNB010041594.1:0-46669 GCA_026074375.1 Tanacetum coccineum
GGTCAGCCACCCACATAGGGTGCGGTTGGTTTACATATCAACACAAGAGGTGTTTGTTTGATCGGTGTTAAGCAAGCCGCAAAAGGGGGTGTTCGTGTCAGGTTTGGCAGTCACAGCCGGGGAGGGGGGCGTTTGGTTGCCTGCGAACACAGCCGGGAGGGGAGGGGGTGTGTTTGATGGTTCGGCTGTCATTAACAGCCGGGGAAGGGGGGGGTGTTCGTGTCGGGTTGTTGTGGTTCACAGCCGGGTGCGTTTGGTTTAGTTTATAGCAGTTGGGGGTGTTTGTTTTTGGGGTTGACAACCAAACGGGGGTGTTTGGTTCGGTTTAAACAGTTAAGGGGGCGTTTGGGTTGAGTAGTTAAGGGGTGTTTGGCTGTAACAGCCAACAAAGGGTGCGTTTGGTTATTAGTGACAAATTAGGGTGTGTTTGGTTGTAGGTTTAACAGGCCGAATGGGCTGTTTGGGACAGCGGACACAAAATAGGGTGCGTTTGGTATAGTGGCAGCAATAGGGGCGTTTGGCTTAGCAGTGTCGCACTAAGAGCGTGTTTGGGTGAGCATATTTACCGAAAGGGTGTGTTTGGGTTAAAATGAATTAACAATAAATATATCTTAAAATTTTATGAATATAAAATTTTAACGAGATTTATAAAGTATAAATCGGAACAAAAGGGTGGTTAATGGTTATATAAATACAATATTTATTATTTTGTGAGTTTCGATATAATAACGTGAATATATATGTCATATCTGAAAAACGCGGGAGTTGGAAAAATGGAAACGTGAATACTTGCAACATATATATTATATCTAGAAAACGTGAGTGTTTGAAATATTAACACGTTAACAATTGCAACATATATTGAATATAGGAAACGTCGAGTTTTGCGAAAATGGAAACGTTATATAAACGGAGAATTCATGATGAAATTTATATAATTTTCTATATTTACGATTCACTAAAACTCTATTATTTTAGAGAACCGATAAAAGGAATTAAGATATGTTCTAAGATATATTAAATGGTATTATACAATAACCTGGACAACGAACGAAAAACTATACTTTTACATTGAGATAACCATTTTAGACGCGACCTGTCGAGGAAACGAAATATAAGTTTATAAAATATTATTTTATATTTTATAATTTTCAGCTATAAGGTAACACCATAACTATTGTAAAAGTTTTACAAACGTCGTGTGTTTAATTTATAACTTAAAGACGTGTGTCTACAAGGACTTTTTAATAATTAAATGAGTTGTCGAAATAATTGGTTTAATTATTTACTCTCACTTTTTATATAATACTTGCAAAGCATTATATACGACACATTAATCTTTGGATTGTCTATATTTGTTATATAATTCCCGGTACGAGTTATATAATGGTTTATTTTTCTTATGTAATATATACAGAATATATTACATACGTTGGGTTTACTTTTTAAATTTATTTATTTAACCAACCACCAAACCATTACAACGTTAAATCTAAATCTTCATCAACGTGTAGCGTTGATGTAACCATTCATCGGGAAACCCAAATATATTATCCTAGGCTAGTGGATCTTAGCCGTTAAGATTAGTTGCAACTTCTCGATCGAGCCGCTTCGTCTTCCGTTCGTATTGTGCATATTAGATGCCTATCTGCCAATCGTTCTTCATCATCAATGTGAGTTCATAACCTCGCTTTTCAATCTTTTGAATGTTTATAAACCCGCGAGGGGGAATACATGCTTGTCTACAAACTCTTTACTTACTGGGTTATCTTATAACAATGTGATTGTTTTTAAAGGATATTATGAGTTTCATAGCCTCACTTTTACTCGTTTTGGATAAATGTTATATATATTTTTGGGGTGAAAACATGCATCGTTTTATAAATGGACACAAGTGGATCAATTTTATATTATGATTACGTGTTGCCTAAGTAGCGATAACCCAAGTTGAGCCCCTTTATCATGAACTGTCAATTGCATAGATGTAGTTGTGAATTACATTATGTGAGCGCGAATGTTATGAATAGATCTATTTGGGAAACGACCTCCCCGTTCGGGTGACTAGCTATCACCGGGAACGAACGTTATAGCATGTCGAATTTGGGGATGTTTTGGGTTAGACATCTAATCGGGGCAGAAATTGCAATATATATTATTGCAAGAAAGATCGTCGAGCTTCAGTGTCATGAGCTTAGGAAACGTAATCAGGGTTTTGTGATGTTTGCATTTGTTGTTTCATCACGGGAAGTTTATATGTTTGTGATAGTTGCAGTTTGCTTTATCACGGGGAAAATCTTGTGGTCCTATGTTATACGTTTTGGCGACTATTTGGAGATTTAAATGGTCTGGCATGTTTTGTAACTGTTGATTTTAGAAATTATATACATATTTTGAAAGGACATTTAAGGAATTAAATCGTCATATATACTTTGGAAACCTTTGGGTTATTATTCATATCTAAACTAACCTAATAACTCACCAACTTTATGTTGACGTTTTTAAGCATGTTTTTCTCAGGTGAATTAGATGCTTGGATTATTTGATGTGCATTGGAGTCTTTACATTCAAGTTTTTCATGGTGATGCAATTATGGGACAACTATTATTTTGATTTCAGAAAATCAACGAGATTGTTTTACAAACGACACATTTAGAGGTCGTTCTCTTGTATCTAGCGCTGTGTATTATGAAGTAGCACCCCAAAGTGGTATTCCGCTGCGTTGTTGTATTTTTGGGGGTGTTACAAGAGCCGTATCCAAGCCGCCCGTGATCGTCAAAAGAGTTATGCTGACGAAAGACGGAAACCCCTTGAGTTTCAAGTAAGAGATAAGGTCATGCTGAAAGTGTCACCATGGAAAGGGGTGATACGTTTTGGCAAACGGGGAAAGCTGAACCCACGCTATATTAGACCTTTTAAGATCATAGACAAAGTTGGAACCGTTGCTTATCGACTTGAACTCCCAGAGCAGTTGAGTAGAGTTCATAGTACGTTTCACGTCTCGAATTTGAAGAAATGCTTAGTCGAGGAACCTCTTACTATACCTTTGGATGAGATCCAAGTCGACGACAAGATCCACTTCATCGAAGAACCCGTCGAGATCATGGACCGTGAGGTCAAGTGTCTAAAGCAGAGCTGTATTCCGATTGTCAAAGTATGTTGGAACTCTAGGAGAGGTCCTGAGTTCACCTGGGAGCGCGAAGATCAAATGCAAAAGAAGTACCCTCATCTTTTCCCAATTTCCGCGCCCGTGGCAGAAACTACGTCGTAAGCTTTGAGGACAAAGCTCTTTTAATGGGGAAAGGATGTGACACCCCGCAAATTTCCATTCAATATTTTAGCCGTTTCCGTTTGATAATTTGAATTTTTAAAGTTTCGTTTAACTTTTACGTTTAACCGGGAAGTTATTCCGTTATCATCTAAGAATCGTTACCGGGAGCGAACCGGGTTACCAAACGTTGTAGTATTTTGGCAATAGCCACGTTTTTATATTTTAAGGCAATATTTAAAATTTCATAATTTTCGGTGACACCGTTATTCGTTTCGTTACTTGCGTGAATCGTAATTTATTTAAATATGAGCATATGCATGAAAGGCTTAGAAATTAAATCAAACAAGAAGAACTAGCATCCTAAAATGTTGGAAACCATATTGGTCACCCCCCTCTTTGTCTTGTTCGTCCAAACCAACACCCCTTTAAGAACCTTGGATGCCAATTTGAAATTCAAAAATAATAAGACAAGATTACAACTAATATTTTGTCCTAACTTAATTGTGATTGGGAGATCATTTTGGTCCCCTCTCCCTTCCTTGTCCTATTACACGAAACACACACACTTAAACACTCTTAGTGTGTGAAGCAACTTTGTACACATACCATGATACATCTATTTTTCTCATTCATATCACACACACTAAATATTGAGTTTCCTCTCTTCTCTCTTGCTCTCCTTGTTCGAACCATCACACACACAAACACATAAATTCATAACTTTTCATCTTTAATCAAAAACTCTTGAAGATTTGTTGAAGGTTTAATCATTTGTATCATTCGGGTATTAGTTAAACAACATTTAGGTTGTGTTAGTCTTGTTCGTCTTCCTAAAACCTTCAAACTTTGTAAGTCTTCAAATCATTTAATAACTTGTACTTTCATAATTATCTTGATGCATACATACTAGTTGTACAACTTATTTTGTAAAAACAAAGATGTTAAAACTATATAAACCTTAAAAGGTTATGCCTATGGTTCGAAAATAATAACATGAAATATAAGGAAAGTATAGTTTTGTGATCGTGGTTATTTTTGTATAATAAAAGTGCTAGTTTATAGCTTATTATGTTCGGCTTATGTTAATAAGCTTTTGGAAAAGCTTATTTTGAGCTTAATAGGCTTATACTTGGTTCGGCCCAAATAAGAAAAGAAAGGAAAAGTGTTGTTTAGATTATTTTGTTCCGGCTTATATTTATTGGCTTATTTTTTTTTGCTTATTTTGAAAGGACAAAGAGTAAACTTATTCGGCTTAATAAATAAGCCCAAATAAAGCTTATTGGGCTTTTAGCCGCGTCCCACAAACAAGGCCCAACACCATGAGCTTATTCTTGAGCTTATGTGGTTTGGCGTACTATTGATTGGCTTATTATGAGCTTATTATTAAGTCGCATGTTTATTATTTAATGTTTTGCTTATTGGACTATATGAATAAGTAAAAACTATATTTTTGGACTTAACGGGCCAAGGCCCAACATAAATACAATACACCAAGGCATAAAGCTATGGTGTAGCTTATTGAATAAGTTCGTGAATAGCTTATTTAATAGTGTATGACTTAGACGTTATACATTTAACTTATTTTAAACGTTGGACGTTACGAATAATAAGATAGGGCTTATTGGGCCTAAAAGCCCAATAAGGGTCCAAATGGTCTTTTGATTAAATAGAAAAAGGGTTTTGATGATATATAGATTGTAGATTTGAAAAGTGGATTGAAAGTGATTTGAAAATGGTTTTAAATAAAGTCTATGACTTTGGAAAACATGTAAACACGAACGAGTCATGCCGAAATTTTTATAAATTATTATACTTCTTAAATACTAGAAAACGTACATGATAAAACTAGATATACAAGAATTTAATAAAGTGCCAAACAATATATATATATATAAATATATATAAAATATATATTTTTACTTAGTCAATTATATGTATATAATATTAATATACATACTATTATTTATCGTTTTATTTACGAAAACATTTTAATTACTATACGACCACAAGCGTTAATTTTTGTAAACATATTAACAAAAGTACACTAGTAAATCCTTATGCATTATCCACAATTCTACGCTACTCCGATATTAAACCAAACCTTCATTTCATAGGTTGCCTTTACGAACCGTCGTTCGTTATCGTGTGATTTTATTCTAGACTATTCTCCTTTGATTCACCAGTCAAGGTAAGTTCATAGCCCCATTCTTTACTTGTTTTACATATATGTTTTACAACTTTGGGTGAGAAACATTGCTTGCTTTTAAAATTGGACACAAGTACTATACATGAGAAATTCCCCGTTTACTTGTTGCCTAAGTAGCGTTTAGACCACTATTGCCCGAATTATCATGAACTGTTAATCACCTTTAACCGACTGGCTAGTTAAGTGAGCACGAGTGAATAAATAGATCTATTGGGACTAATTATCCCTATCCGGGTAAAAAACACTTACTAGTTCGAGTTTTCCAAGAACTAACAGATATATGTCATGTTGAAACTAGTTAGGTGGTTTTTGGTCGGACACCTGAAGGGAAAGCCTTTATAGCATTGTTCATGCTATCTTCCAGTATTAGCTTCGGCGTCATGAGCTTAGTGTAATTTAAATGCCTCTTTATGTGAAGTTGTATTTCCTATAACTGTCGCATACGTTTTGAAAATCTTATGGTCCACATTTAATTACGTTTGGACAAAACCTATGAATTCATCAACTTTATGTTGACGTTTTAAGCATATTTTTCTCAGGTGCTTAGTATGGGTGTCGTTGCTTGATCTATATGAAGTCTAATTGCCCGAACTAGTTTTCCATATTTTATCTATGATTATCTTAAATACCGTTGTTGAACTTATTTAAGCTTCCGCATTTTTAACTTTTGAATCTTTTAAATTTGATCAATGTAAACTTACTATGATTTTGAATTTATGCAACGGTGTATAATTTTAAAACGTATCATTAGAGGTCGTTCTTTATGCTTTGTACTTGAGATATTCAGTGACGTCACGCCTCCGGACACTAAATCGGACGGGACCCTATTTGGGGGTGTGACAATAATAAACATGATCAATTCAGAATTCATAATATAAAAGTAGGGAAACATGTTTATACCAAATTCAATAGCAAATAGTTCTCTTCGTACAAGAATCTTCCTTCAAACGGATATTATAACAACTTGTAAATTCAACTATAACGATTATAACAACTCCTTAACACAACTTCTGAGATCAAATAGTATCTTCCTTCGATTATAACCCGGAATGTGATGAAGAACAAGGTGTTCTTCAACAATTTCACTAGAACTTCTTCTTAACTATTCTAGATCTAAGATAAAGTGGATTTAGATTGAGAAGTGTTGAATTAGATGATTTTAGCCCTGAATTTCAAGCTCTATTTATACACAAACTTGAGGCTTCAGTTGTGAAAAGTGGCAATCCAAAGGTTGCCCAATAATGGCAATCATAATGATTTTTGAGTAACTATAGGAGAAGTGCGCCGCACTTGGAAAATTGTGCGCCACACTTGGTGTATCATTATATTGCATTTACTCCGTAACGAAGTACGCCGCACAATAACAATTGTGTGCCGCACTTTAGCCTCGTTCATTAATTATTCATTAGATTCTCTTCTAGATTCTTCTTATAATGACCGTTAGTGCATTTAACGGAATTTCTTTGCACATTTAGTCATTTTCTTCATTCTTGGTCCTGAAACGATTATTGCACAACAAACAACCAAACTGAAACAATTGTTGCACAACAAACAACCAAACTTTGTAATATTTTATGCGTTAACATATATACTTCATGTATTTTCGAGGGATATTTTATGTATATTTAGAGCGTTATCAAATCCCCCATACTTAGCTTATTGCTTGCCCTAAAGCAATCAAAGCGAAAGTATTTCATTTTAACAAAACAAATTAATGATCACAAGCATAGATAACGCGACAAAGCAACTCATGAATTTTCATAGGTAAGATTCTTTTCACACTCGCTCAATTTAGTAAAATGGATAGTAAACGGAAGTCACTCATACGCGCAGTCATGAAATGTTCAAATTACCATAGGCTTGTATAGAAAACTAAACTTCACCGACATGGCATAAGCACCAAACATAAACATCAAAAGAGGTAATTATTTAGTGATATTATTTATTATTTGTTGAAAAAGGTTTGTAATAAAATCATAATCCACCTTATCCGTAATGTCACCAACTATTCCTTCACATCATTACTTTTTTTTAATACCGACTTCACTTGGGTTGGGGAAAACCTGCTTTCCCCCATACTTAAGATAAGCATACTACTTCAACGAACTTAGAAGTTTGCAACCTTCGCACTTCATTATGACAGTAATACCAACATCTACGTTCTTCAATTCGTATGGATAAAATTTCAGATAATTTTATTAAAAATATTTTTGAACAAAATTATTGTTTACTTATATTTATATTTTTATCACTTCTTAATCAGTAAAATGTTTATAACACGCGAACGTGTTCCTACTGCGGTCTCATAAAGATTCCAAGCACAAGTTCTAGAATTAACAAATCACCGGCACACTCATATAATTTTAAATCGATACCAATGCTCCAGAAAAGGCAACAAAACTACACATACACAGCCATAACAACGGATGGGATATTTGCAATTGCTCACTCCTTAACTCAAGAAAGCTAAAGATAAAAATGATCTTAGGTATCAAAGATGGATATTCGAATTCTTAAAATCTAATCCTCACACTTTTTTTGGTGATATAAATATGCTAGTAATGTTATCAATCCAGAGTCAGTTTGCTTATATGCGATCATAAAATGTTATTTCAAAAGATTTTCTTTTTAACTTTTCCAGTTTATCTCCCCCATACTTAATATGAGCATTGTCCTCAGTGTGAAAATATTATAGAGAAAGATAAAATAGGAAAGTGAAATACTACTTATTAATTGTGACTGATATTCTAAATCTTTGGTTCACGTCATTTTGTCTTGCGTCCTTCTCCTTTTCTTTTTCCTGCTACAAATATAAACATTTCATAGCACACAAATAATAATAATTTTCCTAATTAATTAATAATAGAAAATACGAGAATATTGCTTTAATGCCAACAGAATCATTTTACACACCATAATAATAATAATAATAATAATAATAATAATAATAATGTTTAGAGAATTGTTTTTAAAAAACACGTGACCCAAAACATGCGGTCACATAACCAACTTGTGTCATCTCGACACTACTCATCATCATCCTGTTGCTGCTGGTGCTGTGGTGGATACTGTGGTGGCGGAGGTGGGTACTGTTGATAATACTGATCATACTGTGTCTGAGCATAACCAGGTGGGTTGTAGGCTCCTTGCAGTGGAACACCGTAAACCCCAGCCATATGCTTAAACACTCTTTGGTACCTGTCCCAGTGATATGACTGCCTATACTTCATCTGCTCTATCGCCTCTTGGCATATCTCCATCCTACCCATTCTATCGTACAAGTCCTGCATAGATGCTCTCGGAGGTCTAGGAACACCAACTCTTGGTATACCCGACTGTGGATCATCGGGAATAAGTTTACCCTTAGAGTCGATCAAATCTCTAAGCGTAGTCGTATCCAAATCTCTATAATAAATCTGAGCACTCAAACTCCTTATCACATCCTCTGTCAACACCCTTGACTTCTTAGCAATCTTCGAGATTAACTGCCCACAACAAATTTGACTCTCCTTTTGAGTGCCAACTCCTTTCCTTTTTATCCACCTCGTAATCAACCAAGCCACATTCGCATACCCATTTTGGTGTCTAGCATCAAACATACTCAAGAGCCACAAATCATTTTTCTGAATCTTATCATACCCAGTCGTCCTTTGACACAAACCATAAGTGATCATCTTGTAAATCACCCTCAAAATTGGGCTCCTGATAGTAGAAGTGTGACTCCTATATAAACCAAGGTTTTCCTCTCGGCTAATGCTTAACCAATACTCCTGAGCGTTAAAATGCTCATCACTACGCAAACCTCCTTCAAAGTAAACATTAAAACCTTCCTCATCAAGCTCAACCGCCTGATATAGTCCCAACCTTCGAGCAAATTCCAACAAGGTCAAATTGTGAGCACGTCCTCCAAGTCTAAACTTGATGATCTTCTTGGTTTGCAATTCATCGTCAACACAAACTTTGTCAAATTCATAAGTCGAATAAAACTCATGGCAAAGCTCTGCATAAAATGGTTCATTGATATTAAAATCTCTAATCCATGCCACAAAAGTGAATATCTCTTCATTCGATCCAGCTTCACGCAACCTAATTCTCAACATGTCATCAATTTCTCCATCACAACCCATTTTGTTCAGCACATCCCAATTCACGACACACGGCGAGTAAATATGTCTAGGAAGCAATTGGGCCAATCTAGTGTTATACCTAGACTTTGCATCTCTGTTGCATCCTTCCCATAGCAAGAACTCATGGTGAACTTGTGGGAGCAATACCTCTTCCACAGTTTCATGTTGTCTAGAGCGTTTGGATCTTGATGATCCGGCCTCATCATCGTGTGTTCCCATAGTCTACACATAAAACATAATCAACAATAAAGTGTACGGTAATGTTAAAAATGATTTGGTATAAATGGTAAATGTTTTGATGGTTTTTAAAACATTCTGTGACTTTCTGATGTAAAATGTGCGGCGTACTTCCCTGAAGTGCGGCATACATTCTAGAAAATGGGAAAGTGCGGCGGTTTTGGGACAAAGCCGGCGTACTTTCTGGGCTGGTGAAATTTTTATAATTTTCAAACAATTTATTTTTAAAGGTAAATTCATAATATGAACAATACTTTTAGATTAATCAATATCAAGCATGCATGTGTTAAACAACTCCTAAATATCATAATTCTATGGGTCAATTGTTCATATCAAACATGGATTAGATTTTCCCTAATCTAATTATTATTAACCCTAATGGACAAGAAATTAAACAAATCGATAATAAACAAGTTAAGGAATGATATTAACATACCCTAGGCATGATTAAATGGTTGATGGATTGATACTTGAAAACTTTTCCTTTGTTTTTGTAAGAAACCCGGCGGTTTTGGTGAGTGTGTGTTATTTTTTTATTTTTATAATGAGTTAGAATCGTGTTTGGTAAGTTAATATATGAAAAACCGCCATAAAGTGCGGCGCACTTCCCGAAAGTGCGACATACTTTTCCCCCTTTTTTTATTTTTAAAATTTATATATTTTTTTATATATATAGATTACACAAAACTTGCTTTGCAAACTTCATAATTTAAACATAATGTTAACATAAATTTTCAATCCACTACATTAACTTAATATTCATCGGACTAATGTTCATACATCAAGTGTAATCCCTTATGGATTTATACAAATGATTTTATTTATGACTCAACAAAAAAAGGTAAAAATAGTTATAGGAGTACATAGGTTCCCTCCTTTATTCCAATTTGGTCCAACTCTTTACTCTACAAACTAATTGGGTGACATGATGTCACTCAACTTATGGCGTGTGAGACCAGCAATGGCTTAGTGTGGGGAAATTTTGATGTGTGCTAAAACACACATCATTTGTACCCCAGAAAATGCTAATAAACGGACTAAAACACTAAAATATGAGTAATTATGTTGCAAATATGTTTGTATTGTGTTTTTATGTCTTACAAGTACAAAGGATTGAAAACAAAGCAAAAACGGTAATTTTCGGGTAACTTTCGATGATGTTTTTACGTTTATCGAGGTTCAAATGAAGTCGTTAATATTCCTCGATCACACCATTGGAAAGAGCACGAAATTTCAAGTCCAACGGTACCGGCCATTCATATTTAAACTTTTTTATTTTGAACCTTTTTCGTCCCTGTTTGAACCTTTAGTTATAATGAACCTGGTCCAAGTTTATCAAAGGGTATATATTAAATTTTACATTCTATTATTGAAGCTATGCTCTAGCACAGCGGTAAGCTTGCTAGAGCTATGCTTCTATACCAAGAGGTCCCGAGTTCGAATATGCAGAGGGTAAAATCCCCTCATGCCACGTCAGCATCCACGTGGCTGACACGTGGGCACACGTGGATCTACGTGGCATGCCACGTGGCGGCCTGACCCGACCCGACCTGACCCGGCCCATGACCCGCCTGTTGACTGGCGGTCAACCACCGTTGACCGGTGGTCCGGCGGTGGTCAACGGTGGTCTGCCACCGTTGACCGTCGTTGACCGCCACCGTTGACCGCCGGTGACCACCGTTCACCGCCACCGTTGACCGCAGTCGACCACCGTTGACCGTCGTTGACCGGTGTTCCGGTGGTGGTCCGGTGACTGTGCCGGAACAGTGATTACGCCACGTGGCACCACTCAGGTGGTGACACGTGGCCTGCTAATGATTGATGGCAGGTTGTGCAGGTACGAGGTACTGTAGCAATACGAGGTTGTTGGATCGAGGCTTCTGGAAGGCTGACGTGTCATCATATGATTGGTGGATCCAGCTGTTATTAGCTGGCGTACGAGGTACGCTTGTTAATAACGCGTTTGGGACGAAATGACGAAAATACCCCCCACTTTTACACTAAGACGCGTCTGGACCACCTGAAATGACGAAATTGCCCCTCACCCCTTTGAGGCTATAAATCACACGCAGCAGCTCATTTAGATGGTGTTAGATTTAGTTTATTTTCAATATAGTGTAGGAGTAGTGTAGCTTATTTTTATGTCTTTTAGCTTATTAGTTTGCTTATTGTAAAAGCTTTTATAGCTTATTTAGCTTATTGTAATCAAGATTTTGAGCTTATTAATGAAGATGTTTAAGGTTGGTTTTTATTTAATGCTTATTATTTCTTAATGCTTATTTTCTTTTTATGCTTATTCTTCTACTCTTTCTCTTTTTTTGCTTATTTCCAAATAAGCTCATGCTTATAGCTTATTTTTAGACCCAATCTCTTAAGCTTATATTCTAATAAGCTTCTGTAATAGCTTATTTAGACTAGCTTATTTTATATTATTTTGATTTAGAGCTTTTCGAGTGAGCTTATTTTAGCTTATTTTCGATTGCTTATTTTTCTAGCTTATTGTTTTTAGATCTAATCCTTAAATATACCCGTTTCTTGTTCACTTGATTGAACACCTTGGTTTTGTGTGGATTAGATCTAAAAATAATAGATCTTGTCTTTTTAGCTTATTTTCTAGCATAAAGTTTGTTGCTTTTTAATTTTAGCTTATTTTTCTTAGATCTAAATCCTTAAATATACCCGATCCGAGTTCACTTGATTGAACACCTTAGTTTCGGGTAGATTTAGATCTAAAGTTTTCATCTTTTTATTAGCTTATTGTCTTTAGAATAAAATCTAGCTTATTTTGTCTTAGTAGCTTATTATTATCTTGTTCATCTTAACCCTTGTTTGTTTTAATGTTGATGAAATCTATCCAACACTTAGGCGAGGAGCTTATGGGTCTTATAAGCTTATTTTACTATTAAAGTTTAAAGCTTTTTAGTTTTTAAGGCTATTTAGTATATAAAGTTTGTAGCTTTATTAACTAAGTAGTCATAAAAACTAATAAAGTTTTAATCTTTAGTGTTTAATTAAGTTTATAAGATCGGGTGGTTTAAATTCGTCTCCATTTTCTTCAATCGGGTTTTTCTTTCTTTTCCTTTTCTCTTATTAGTAGTTGTAGCTTATTATTTAGTTTAAAAATGTTTGCTTTGTTGATTAGTGTTAGTTTTATTAATATGTGTAGTGAGTAGATTTTTATATATGCTTGTTAAGTGTTAAATTGTTTAGAGAATTAAGTCTGATTAATAAAGAGGAGAAAATATTGATTAGTGATTTTTATATTACTTAAATTATTGTTTTGGTTATTCGAGCGGGAAAAAGCCGTAAGAATAATTAGGTAATAATTTAGTAATCGATATCTTAATAAGAGTTGTTTTCAATATAAGCCAACGTTGTGAGAAGATAATTTGTTAGAAAGATATTGGTTCATCAATAAGGACTTAATTGTATGTTTAATTCACACTTAAGGATCTAGTCAATACACTTAGCAAGCATATCTTTTATAATATATCGTTCTTCGTTTAATTACTCGCTATTTGCTATCTAGTTTTTAAATAGTTTAATTAAATTTTTAGTTTAGAACCAAAAACAAAAATATTCGATATTCAAGCATCAAACAAAACGCTTTCGTGGATTTCAAATTCATCTCTCGTCGGGATACGACATCCGGCCGTGAAAAACGATACCCGTGTTGATTACTTTTTATTCTTTCTTAAGAATAATTTGTATGATACTTAGCTTGCGTATACATATATGTATTTTATAAATGTATATATTTATTCGTGGGTTTATTTATAATTAGCGTTGTGAAACCGACCTACATCAAAATGCGCCGCTGCCGGGAGTGGTGTAACGATTTTTACGGGAATGTTTGTGTTCGAGTCTGAAAGATCTTTCTTCGGGACAGGTTTATTTTGTTCTTATAAAAAATATATATAAAAATCCAAAAACTTTTTTCATTTTTTTTATTTTTCCTTTCTTTATAAATATTAAAAATTCCAAAAATTTTTTTATTTTTTATTATCGTTATAAAAATTTCAAAAATATTCTTCTTTATTTTCTTACTTCATTAATTCTTATCTTCTTTATCCTCTTATCAGTTTAATTCTTCGACATGTCTTCGTATAACCCATTTTGTTGCTCGTGGTGTGGAGGTCCGTTTAATGGTGGAAACTGTCCGGGCTGTAGCAGTGTAGGATCCGGAAATGAGTTTGTCTATGACCCAAATCCTTATTCTTATAATGAAACACCGAACTTCTTCAACCAACCTCCACGCCCAGTACGAGACATACTCGTGTGAGTTATATGGTGAAACGATTTCACTATAGGTTTGAATTGTCACCCTGGTACCGCTTTCTATGAGCAGGGAACCGGGCTACATCAAACTTTAAGTGGTAATTATTATCCACAAAATCACGAGTTTTTCTCAACAATTCTTGCTGTGATAAATGTGGGGGACCTCAGGCGACTTTTCGTGTCACCCGTATGAACCAAAATTTCATTTCTTTTCGGTTTTGACCATATTCACCCCCCACGGCAGTTCGATAATCATCAGCCTCAGGAAACTCCAGAAGTCACTCCTTTTGTTGAAAGTAAAGAATGGATTGAAACAAATAACGAGCTTTATAAAATGATAGAAGATTTTACAAAAAGAATAAATCAAGAGTTACATAAGTAGGAGGCTTTACTTGCAGTTCAAAGAGAGCAAGAATTACTTGAAAGCAAAGCAGCTAGAAATGCAAGTTCCTTCACCAAATTCGTCTTTCAGTAATAATTGATAGAAATGTGAGGCACAAAAGTTTTGTGAAGAGCAAAAGCAAAATATGGAAGATACGATGCTAGATCTGCTTGAAATTTGTCGACAAAAAGAGCTTTATTGTATTCATGATAATGTTAAAGATCTAATTGAAAGTGCTCTTAATTCTGAACTTCTCTTGAATAATTTGAATTCTCAACGTCTCAATAAGGAAGAGCAGGAAGTTAAGAATATCGCAGAGCCGACAGCTAAACGTCAAACTCGTATTACATCGTGTGTGCGAATTTCAAGTCTTCTAAGGAGAGTACTATTCCTTTGAATAAAACACCTCAAATTTCTCCGGCTAATGCAATCACACATGATTTACCAACCGAAGAACCTGAGTACTCTCTCATAATGGGGAATAAGGAACTTATCACTATTCCTAAAAAGGAATCAGAGGAATTCCTAAAGTTCTGTGTTAAGGACCTTATTCCAATCCCAAGAGAGTCCGAGGATACATCCGGGAGTGATAGTGAGAGCGTTTTACCTTCGAGTGATGATTTCTCTCCTATTTTTGAGGAAAAATTCGTGACTTTCTCTAACCCTCTTTTCGAATTTAACGACGAATATATCTCTAATGACGTGAGTCCTCTTTTTGATGAGGTGTTAGAGGACATTGAGTACAAGGATTCTTATGATTCCAACCTTGATGAGCCGGCTTTGTTAGTCATACCTCTTTCCGATGCTAATGAGGATGAGTGTTTTGACCCAGAAGGCGTAATTGATGAAATTGATGCTTTTTTAGATATGGATATTTCTACGGATATTAAGAACGATTATCATGATTCAGAGGGAGATATAATCTATCTTGAGAGTTTTCTTATTTATGACACGTAGCCTAAATTCCTCATCGAACACTCAAAGGAGAAGTTTTAGAGCCATTGACCAATGCAGAGCTTAGATGGATGAACTCGATAAAGCTCTGATTGATGACTGAGACAAAGTTTTCGACCCATGGGACTTCATGAGAAAAGTTTTTCTATTACGACAATTTGTGAAGTTACCTTTGAAGGAAACACCATTATTTTCCCATCAATTTGTTAATCGAATTTTTCTTCCTTATTCACTTATTCGGTGGATTATTCTTTTCTTCTCTCCTCCGGGAGTAAGGATACTATTTTTGACCCGGCATTTCTACTTTTCATTTTTCTTCTCTTAAGCCGGTGGCATATGAAAATCCGATAGTGATTTTTCTATTCTTCTGTTTCTGCCCCTAAGACAAAGGAATTCCGGGGAGTGAGAGTCAAGCTAGAACTCGAATAAAACAGTGCTTCTCGAGGAGACAAACCCGTGTCTTTTTTTCTTTCTATTTTCTTTGATTAATATGATAGTTTTTGTGTTGATTTTATAGCCTAAGGTGTGGGGGGCGTGCTTCTTTCTATGGTTTGTGGTATTATTTTTGGTTGTAGGATTCCTTAAGATCATGAAGACCCGTGCTTGTTTTTAATCCTCCAATCATCCGGTCTTTGATCTTCTGCTTATTATGGAATCCTCAATCCTGATCATGTATATATATATATATATATATATATATATATATATATATATATATATATATATATATATATATATTGTTTCCCCTTTCACACTTGGATACTAGATTTGGCTTTTTCGATTGATAGTATAACACCCTGTGTTTTCTAGTCTTTGACGACGTCAATTAAATCTATATTCATTCTTAGTATCGTAAGCGTTGTGGATTGCGATTTCATGAATTAAGTTTAAATCGACGTAAGCTAAAGAAATTAGCGTTCAATGCTAAAACGGGCATAACAATAAATGTTTACATCAAGCAGGGTTAGGGTTAAGTAATTATTTTGAGGATTAATTATTAAACTTTGTTCATTTTATTTTTTATCGGATAGGTTTAATTTGTTTTTAATTTTTTATATTAATAAAGTATTTGTTAAAGGGTTTCACGGTATTATTGCGTTTTGGGCACTCCCTGGACACACCAAAACTTTTCTACGCTCAAAAATACCCACAATTATACCCAATTACCCAAAATTTAACAAAAGAACATCACATTTATACATACATCAACAGGACATAGGTGGAAAGTATTCAAAGAAATTTATATTTGGTCAAGATTGGTCTTTATACATCTTATCACCATTAAATGAAGCCATACCTCCCATGCTTCCCATACCCTTGACCAACTATTACCCTAAATCACTCATCATGTCTTGAATAGTGTTATTGACTAGCTTTTATACATTTAAGTCTTGCACTCCTAAAGAAAGATAACATAAACTTCATTTTACTTAGTAAAATTTCACACAACTCTCTCTTTTTGCTCTTACAAACCCACGACATCAAACAACAACATACTCAAATCCTTACTTGATTTTATAAGAGCTTAACACACCTATACACATCCATCCTAAGATATTCTAAGGCTTTTTACAAATGTTGGACCAAACAAGTCCATATGCAACAAATGTAAAGGAAGACTGATTGAGTTCTCTGTTTTGGACTTACAAGAGGCTCTGTGCTGCTTTCCCTTTTGACAAGCAACACAGGTTTGATCATTTTCAAAAAGTTTGGAAGGTAAACCTCTTACAAGATTTCCCTTAACCAATTTATTCATGGTTTTAAAATTTAAGTGACCTAGCCTTCTATGCCAAAGTTTAGATTCATCAGATGTGGCTTTTGCAAAAAGGCAAGTTAAACCTCCTTTAGGAACTATGTTCTTTAAATCAACACTATACATATTGTTCTTTCTAGGAACTCTAAGTAAAACTTGACTTTCATCAATTAACTTAAAGTTTGGAGATAAAACAATACATTCAGTGTCATTAAAAAGAACACTATTATTTTTATCACACATTTGTGAGACACTAAAGAGATTAAACTTTAACTCTCTCACAAAATACACATTTTCAAAATCTAGATTACCAGTTTTAATGGTACATTTTCTTGTGATTTTCCCTCCTTTGGGGTTCCCTCCAAAAGCAACATATCCTCCATCTATCTCTTCATAGTTTGTAAGATAGGACATGTTCCATGTCATGTGCCTTGAGCATCCACTATCAATCACTCCTTGATCTTGTAAATCTATTTGTGGATTGCCCTGCACATTAGATAAGAAAATCAGTTTCTTTTGGGGACCCAAGCCATCACTGACTTGGATCTGCCTTGTGCATCAATATAATTAAACTTTTTTAGGGTGATTGATGCACTGTTGTGTTTAGAAACATGGTCTAAAACTTTATGCTTTGGTTTCCAAACCCAACAAGCTGAGGCCTTAACAACATTAAGATTATTTCCCTTAACAGCATTAACTACTGCTTTTGGCTTAGCAGTATTAAGATTTTTACCCCTAACAGTATTAACCTTTTGATTAATATTACTATTTTTAAATGCTATGTTCTTATGAATGGGCCTCTTAACAGTTGAATGTGCTATTTTAGAAAGATATGACATTGGTCTAGCAGCATTCACTGTTGTTTTTGAGTGAGCAGTATTAACTTGTCTAGCAGTATTAACTGATACTAAGCCAGACTTCATTAGTACTGCTCTTGGAACCATGTTCTTTTTAGCATAGGGGTGAGTCTTTTTAGCAAAGTTTTGATGATTTACCCTTTGAGAATTGTTCCAAACAGGTTTTACCATCCTATGATTTTGAAACTGTTTTTGATGGTAATTGCAATCATTCTGCAAATGATCAAAGCTTCTACACACATAACAGGCCTTATTAAACATCTCAAAATTGCTTCCTAGTTTTTGAGACATCATATTGTTCCAATTTCTTTGATTTCCTCTTGGACTATGAGTGTTTTGCCTATGTTGCTCAACTTATTTAACAGTTTTCCTAGTAGATTTTTCTTGTTGTTTAGATTCTTTCTTAACAATATTAGGCCTAACTGTTTTCTTTTCAGCTTTAGGCTGAGACACATCCTCTTCCTCATCATCTGACATTCTTTCGTTTTTAGTTTGAGCACATTTTCTTCCTCACTATCGTGGAACCCAATTCTTCATAATTAGGAATCTCATAAGACTGCCTTAATACCTTAGAAAATTTCTTCATCAGACTCTTTGTTCTCAACCTACTGGCTTGTTAACAAACTCATCTTAACCAGTTAAGACAAATCCGGTGTTGAAGGCATGAAATTCGCTGTGTAGGGAGTGACTGCATTATATATGGTTTCATAGCCTAAACCTTTCTTGCAATTATCAATAATCTAACACTCTATGAGCTTGTTTAAACTTTTAGATGCATTTTCAAATTTATTACATGTAAATTAAATGTGGTCTTTTCGTTTTGATTTTTTAGCTTTTTCCTAAGCTCTCTATTAGTTATTTTTCCTCTTGAATATCCTCATAATTAACCATTAAAAGTTTTCTACATTAAACAACTCTACTCTTTTATAAAATTCAAGTTATTTTCCATTAATCTTAACTGTGTTATAACCTAAACAACCATTTAACTAGGATTTCTCGAAATCTCTTAATAGTTGATCATTTTGGATTTAGTAATTTAAACAGTTTTCCATACCAAGATTTGAACCAATTTGACTCATTGGAATACCTCTGAGTCAGAACTTAAGATGAGTAAGCACAGAGTGCATATAGGCCTTCCTTTGCCTAATCAATCCAATCATATCTCCACCAAGACCTTACATGTCACAAAGTTGTGGAAGTCGATGTTTCCACATCACATCCTTCTTGAGCTTTCCTTGTTTTTGTTGTATTGATTTCTTAGAGCTCTGCACTCCCTAGTAAAATGTCTCCTCTTGTGGCAGTTGTAGCACTCCACTTTAGACTCTATCAAAAACTCATAGTCTCATTGCATTATTAATAAGCTTTCCTTCAGTATTTTCAAAAACTTTTCTAGCCTCATAGTCAAATGGCATTTGATTCAAATCCATTCTTCTATGTCATCATGATGGATTTGATTGCCAGTCTCATGTGCAAGTTGAGATTTAGTTGATAGCATAGGAATGAACAATATAAACTTCATTAAGTTATAATATTTATCAAGTAAGCAGTATCTAACTTGAGTGATAGCAGTTAGTAAACTCCATGTGCAAACATTTAAGGCTCATTAGAGCTGTTAGTGTTGTTATTTAAAGAGGACACAAAAGCCATGTTATGTGTGCTTGAACTTGAGCTAGACATCCCTTTGACTTATGGTTCATACACCTTAAGGTTGTTATAGATATCATCCATGCTCATTGTTTCTAACTTAACTTTATTCCTCCACACAACAACATGTCAGTTCCACTCAGGTGACAAGCTTCTTAATAACTTTTGATTAACATCTTCTTGTGAAAGCTTTTCACCCAAAAGCTCCAACTGACTTACAAGATTTTGAAGCCTATCAAAGGTTTGATCAAGTATATCTAAGCTTAGAGCAGTGAAGTTTTCATATTACTGCTTTAAGAGATTTCTTTGAGTCTTCTTAGTAGCTGCATTCCCACCAAATCTCTTTTTTACAGCTTTCAGCAACAACTTAGCATCCTTTATAGAGTTAAACTTTAACTGATGTTCATTGGTAATGCCCATCATTAAAGACTTCAGCATCACTTTCTAATCTTCTAGAGGCTTATCTTCAGCAAATTGTAAATAGGCATTACCTTTTTCAACAACCTTTCTCAACTGCATTTTTTGGCAACATTTACCAATTATCTATGACCTTCCTCATAGTGCATAGTCTATCATTTGGATGTATTGTTCAATCATCATCCTCCATAACTCAAAACTCACCCGGTTTAAGTATGGGTGATATGTGAGAAATCACATATGCATTTTTATATTAAATGACCTAACATGATCAAATTTTGTATTTATGTTGTATATATGTTTTGTCATTTGTGATAGGTAGGCTGGATATTGCAAATATCACAGAAAATAGCCTAACGGGCAAAAACGAATCTGAGACGGACTAGAGTGCACAGAGCAGTAGTTTTCTAGCAGAATGGACCACTAAAGTAACATGGTCAAACCTTGGTCACTCAAGAAAAAGACAAAACCTTGAAAATACCCAAATGAGCCTTATTGTTAAATCAATCTCACCATAAGTCCTGAAAATACTCACGTTAGCCTTGAATTCTTATGACTAAAAGTGTTAGTCATTTAACCCTTTCAACCAAAACCTTTTTCACCGAGCTAAATTCAACATCATGGCACAATTCCTTTTATGGCCAAAGTCAAAACATATACGGTCAAACAAAATCAAGTTAAAAACAGAAAAGAAAAGGGCGGGAAGCTTTTCTATTATCATCGTCCTAAATTTTACCCTGCGTCAAATTAAAGGGTAAAATTCTCTCCCAAGCTCATCCAACGTGGCCTCTAAGATTCCAAGTTCTATGCTACATGTCAAGGCAAAACGTCACCAAATGCTATGATTGGTCAAGTCTTACACAAGGGACGGAACGTGGATACTAAAGAAACATACAAAAGAAAGAATTTTGCACTAAAAACAATGAAAAAGAAGCACACCCTCCAAAGATGTGGGAGGGCCAGCTTGGCAATCCGTGTGCTCATACTCTAATCCAAGGGCTACAAATCAGCATCTAATGATTGAAAGAAAGGAAGGGCCAAGATCAAAAGCAAGAAGAGCGTGTATTCAAGACCTAGAACCTCCCTCTTCTTCTACTAAAATAGGAGGCTCAACTCACTCAACAGACGTCTCTAAGGAGTAGGGTAATTAGTGTTAGGTAGTGTAGCTTTTTGTTTTTAGCGTATTGTCATTTGCAATATACAGTAATTCTAATTTTCAGTAATGTAAACTTTTGATTATTAATGAAATTTTCATTTACCCTTGCTTTTAATCTTTTGTATGTTCTTGATACATTTCGAATTCCCATATTGAAATATAAGTCAAATAAGCTCTTTTTCGTTATTCAGTTTAATCTATCACAAGCTTAATTTCTACTTAAACTCTCCAAAACAGTCAAATTCCTTTGCTTATTATGGACTGCTTTCTATTGGATGATAAGCCAGTTTGGGAAGGGCTTATTGGACTTTACTGACTTGTTATTTACAAGCTAGAGCTTGTAGAATAAGCTCTATTCTAAGCATTCACCTCTGTTTAGCTGAGGTGGAGGTACTCTTTCATTTCCTTTTTTATTTCTTTATGTCACTTAAATCCTAGTCTTTTTGCATTTCAGCTTTTTATTGCTTATTGTCTGTTTAATATTGCTTAGATTAGCTCATTACTGCCTATTATTGTCATTTGTTCCTTATTTTAGTTCATTTGTTAGTTTAAATTTAAGTTTATAAATGTTAGTTATAAAATAGTAAAAAAATCCAAATATTAGCAGTTACTATTAGCTTATTATTTAGCTTTTATTTGTTGTTAAATAAATATGTTTATTAGGCTCATATATAAGCTGCTTATCAATGTATTTTTAATTTAGGTTTTATTTGAGGTTTCATAAGCTAATTATGGGATTTGAGAAAATATGGGGTGTTTGGCTTAGACGCATTAAATAAAAGTTAGTGCTATAACTATGTCAAGAGGTTAATTAGTCCTTTGATTTGATCTTAAAATTCATATAGAGGTTTATGAGAGTAGGTTTTAAAGTTTTAACTTGAGTATTGCTTAGCTCTTATGGATTAGTTTCGTAAAAGTAGTTAAAATATGTTAGCTTAAAATCAGTCTACTAAGCATTTTTAGCGTAGCCTAGTTCTAGTGAATTTTGTTCTCATTTTGCAGTTAGTTTGATGTTTTAAATGAGTAGATTATAAGTCTTTAGGTCTACATTTTTGTTTTTAAGTTTTGTCTACATAAGTGTCATTTGCATCAGCAGCTAAAAGGCCTAAAAAGATTTTTAAGCTGAAGAATCAGCAAGTAAAAGTAGTTGTTAGGACTTGATTTTTTGTGTACAAGTAGATTATAGGCTAAAGTTGATCTGATTGAATTTTTTTTTAATAAAAGCTTATTTAGTCATCTGTTTTTTAGCTTTCAAATTTGTCTTTTGTCTTTTGAAAACCAAAAAGAAAACTCAGCATGTACTGAGTGAAATCAGCTTTTTTCGTTTAGCTTTTTATTTGATCATTTGAGTTTCAAAATATTTTTCAAAAGTAGTTTTAAGAAGCTTATTGGCCAAGCTTTCTAGAAATATAAGTCTCAAAATCATAAGGTTCCTTTTGTGAGCTCAAAAATAAGCTCAAAGTTTGCTATTTGTCTGTTTTGGAATGCAATTTTGTGTCAAAAACTTTTTCATAATTTTCAGCTTATTGCTTATAATTTTTGCTCAAATCTTGTTTCAACTTGCTTATTAGGTTAGTTTTAGAATAATGGTAGCTTAATTAGCTTAGGTGTGAGCTTATTTTAGCTTAGTAGTGAATTTGAGTTTTGGGAAAAAGCTTAAAAAGGTTAAGTGTTTCTGCTTGTTTTATAAGCTGATTTCCAGCTTATTTTTGAAATTTAAAAAAAAATTGCCTTTTTAAAAGTTGCTTATTTCTGTTAGTTTTATAACTTTGCTTTTTAAAGTTTTTGTAAAAATAAAAAAAAAGGGGAACAAGGGAAGTCATGGGTGAGCAAGGCTCGAACCCATGACCTCAACCTCGTTCAACCCTTTTTAAACGCCTCAACTCACAACTCACAACCAAGTGCCTTGGACTTTACGTCCTAAGATGCAACCATTCAATCTTTAACTCCATCTTTTCTGGCTCAGTATTTATATGCATTCGTGATGCTTTTGAGTTTTTTTGGTTATTTGTTAATCGCACTTTGAGCTTTTATTGTTTATTTGCATTCTTCATATGTTCAAATATTTAAAAATTTTCTTAGATTTTTGAATTTAAGTTTAGTATTTTTCGCAAATTAATTTCTTTTCAAACTTTAAAAAATCATAAAAAATAAAAAAATAATCAAAAAATAAAAAAATTAAAGAAATTTTCCTTAATCAATTTTTGTTAGGGTTTTAAATTTACTTTCATGGAGTTAAAATTAGAATTTACTTTTTAAAGAATGGCTATGAATCCCGTCTGTTTTTTGTTTTTTAACTTTAAAGATCGTCTTCGGTTTAGGATTTCTTAGCTTTATTTGAATTTAGGATTAGGAAAAAGTAGAAAAATTCATTTAGGCGCGCATTTAAATATTCGATAATTTCGGTTTTATTTGTCGCGGTTCTTTAATTCTTGTTTTACATTTTTTACGTTCTAGTGTTTATTTTTAAATTGTTTACAGCTTTAATGTTTTATTTCATTTGTAGTTATGATTCCTATTCAGAAAAATCGTTGAAATCATATCATATACTCGAGCACGACCTTAACGATTTTCAATTACGCTACGACGAGGAAAAAACGAACCGGGAGGTTTTTGAGGGACAAACCTTTGATAACAAGTTTGTTTCTTAAATCCAACGGAAAATACTTACTATACTATAATTGTCTAATTCTTATATACTTATATATAGAGTGTGTTCGGAAAGAGATCAATTTTTGGCTCCGTTGCCGGGGAAGTGTGTTACGATTTTGTTCGAAGATTAGTGTTTTGAAGACCCTTTCTTGTGAAGTTATCATTTTTCATTTGTGACTATTTTCTGTCAATAAAAACCATAAAAAATATCAAATCGTTTTTGTTCTTTGATTTTATTCTAAAAATAACATTGTTATCATTGTTTCGGCTCACTCTAGGTTTCGAACTATAGGAAAGTTTAGGCGGTTTGGATCTAAGAACATAACCAAATGGAGAGAGTTATTCTAAATAGCGTTCGCGCTTACCAACTCTCCGCTTTCTTGTACGTATTTTTAGGAGCTACCATGCACAGTTTAACTTTGGTTACAAATATTTTTTTTTCTTATTTTAATTCCGTTTCTTATGGAATTATTTCAAGTCTATAAATATTCTCCTTTACCCTCAAATCCGTTTAATTCTTTCTTTTTATCCTCTTATCCGTGTAATTCCTCAACATGTCTTCGTATAACCATTTTGGTTGATTGTGTTGTAGAGGTCCGTTTAATGGTGGAAACTGTCCGAGCTGTAGCAGTGTAGGATCCAGAAATGAGTTTTTCTATGACCAAATACTTATTTCATATATGAAACCAAACTTCTTCAAACCACCTTAAACCATTACCGAGATATACTCGTGTGAATTTTTTGTGGAGGCGAACTTTCATCGGGCTTCGATGTCAAAACAGGGAACACCAACGTTTCTGTTAGGTTCCCTGTTTACAATCAAGATTTTTGGATTTAAACACCTCTACATTATTCCAGAGTTACCACAACAATTTCTTGTGAAAATTGCGGGGTTCTTCTTGAAATTTTCAGTGCAACCGATGAACCAAAATTTATGTTCTAAATTTAGTTATTAATCGATTTATTCTGGTTTTGACCAATATCAACCCACGCAGTTTTCCGTCATTCATCATCCTCCTTAAGCAACGGATACGGAAATGTTGCAAGCTAGAGAAAATTTAATGGAACATATCAAGCCTTTTTACAGGAGTATGATCATATACTCCCTGAAGAAAAGTGCATGGCTTTATTGCTAGTTGAGGAGAGATTTCTCAAAATTAAGCAAGTTGTGGAAGAAGAGTAGAATCAACCTAAAGTTATGCAAGAATTGCTACTTAAACTTATGAAAGATTTGCAAATTCTTAATGGAATTCAACCAAAACAAGAAAAACAGGTAGAGAGGGGAGACGGTCATCTTTAAAGTTTTCTTCTATAATTGGAATTGTTCTTTGGTCTGATGATGTGATGAGTCATTAATATATATATATATTAAAGCCTAAAGCAATCACACTGATCTTACTAGCTCGAGGAGCCCGATAACTCTCTAAGTATGGGGGACGAGCATCTTAACACTATTCCAAAAAATGGAAAAGTCTAGTGTGAGACCTTGTCCCATTCATAAGTGAGTTCAAAGGGTATTTCTTGACGATATATATGATGTGCCGTTCATTTTGATAATGTCATTTGATGCTGAATTTAGGACTTATTAACTCTTTGCTTAATGAGATATTTCGAATAACATCTTAGATTGATTGTTTTCCGTATGAGTTCGCCGGTGAACTTGATCTTATTGATCTAATTTTACCGGGAATTGATGATGACGATTTTGATGAAGAAGAAGGAGAGATTGATATTGATATTTTTCAAATCGAGGATGAAATTCTTCGTGAGAAATTAATGAATGCCCAATCTTTCATTGCTTAAGATAAAGCGTGAATCTTAACTCTTTATTCCTTTTGTGCTCGAATATCTCCTCTTCTTCCTATTGTTTTTGTAGTGGGATAGGGATTTTTCTTTATAGAGGAGGTTGATTCATTTCTTGTTCGGGAAGACTCGATACACATCGGCTATTGAAAGATGATTTTGATCGAAAGGGGATCTTATTTTTTCTAACGACCTTACTTCACGATGTCCTTTCTCGAGTATGAGCGTTTTACATTCGACATTGAGCCCGATGCACCCGTGATAAAAAATTTGGTGCGTTAATTAAGCGAAGTTTTGAACCCCGGGGGAGGTGAGTTTGATGTTTCTTCAGAATAGTAAAAGATGACGCTTCTTTCGCATTTGTCATATTCGGACTTTTTCCGTATCGCACCTACTGGGATATCTCCTTTATTCTCTTTCCGGCTGTGAAGGAAACCCATTTTTGACCCGAATCTCCATTAGGAGCGGATGGCCATTCATCGGGATTGGACCTTTCATGTGCTTTAAATGTTTTCCAAACATTAATGAAAGCGATGGATTTTTCTTTTCCATATTGCTTCTATGGACAACTAAATTCGGGTAGAGTCAAGCTCGTGATCAGATAACAAAAACAAGCGTTTTTATAAATTTTTATTATTTCTAAATATGATGAGAGGGGGCTCACCCTTTCTCGTGTTTGGTGTTTTGTGGTTGGTGATTTTTTCCCGGAATACCTAAAATTTTGAGACTTCGTGTTCCGGTGTTTTGTCCCAGTTATAGAGCTTCTTAGCTTTGCTTGCCATTCGTTTGGGGAAATCGATATCCTAGATTATTATCGAACTAAACAATTTATCTTTTGCATACTTGATAAATGGTTGAGATTTGTAATACTTTCTCCATGCCTCGGATTATGTATTTAGCCTTTTGCAGTATCTAGTATGGAGGTTTTTATCAGTTAGACTAGGAAACATTTGAGAACAATGTTTAATTTTTAGTCTTGGGGTAGTATATAGCTTCGATATGATCTTATTACCTTGACGTTGTTCTACGTACCGCAGTATTCCCGTAAAAAAATAATTTTTTTTATTTTTATATATTTTTATAATAAATATTTATTATATATATATATATATAGATTTTATTTATTATTATGTGTGTAATGGAAAATAGAAAATAGTTGATAAAAATAATAAGTGTTTTGACACGAATGTAGGCTTTCCGTTGGTGAGAACGAAAAGTAAATTTTGACCCGACCGATTTTATATCTTAGCTTTTCTCCTTAACGTATATAGAAATCTTTTATACAAGGAGCTATAAAACGCGAGTCTAGCTTAAAAAAGTCAAGACTTTGCAAGTTCCCATAATTGATTTTAAATATGCGAATATCGATTTATTAGAATTAAGATTGTTGCCAGTCTATGTGACTTGTTAAAATGCATATCTTAATTCGCTAGGCTAAGTATTCACGAGTTTCTTTATTAGAAATTTTAAATTGTGAAGAACAAAAGATGATAGAGTAGAGTATAAGTTTTGATGCAAAACATAGAATAGTTGGATATCTTTAGAGCTCATAGAGGCTAATTGTGGCTTTTTGCTCCCATCGGCTTAATAAACGTTATATAATTGTTAAATAAATAAAGTTACTTTAGGTTTTTGTGATTCTTAGTTTAAATCACTTCGTAGAGATTCCTTCTGGTGAAAGTAAGGTACACATCAAGGTTTTGTCAGTGTTGTGGGGAAATAGACTCCTGGACCATGGTATGCTCGCATACCGATGTGGCAGTTGTTAAAAGACCACAAGACTTGAAATTTGACTATAATAATAATAATTATGTAATAAACCGAAGTCGAAATAAGACTTCTAGATCATGGTCGGCTCGCATACCGATGTGACAGTCGTTTAAAGGGTGGAGGAAAGAATAATAATACAAACTGTGGGTTGATAAAAGTTTGATGCATCTTGCCGGCTCACAACCAATGTTGCAGCCTTCAAAATAAGGCACATAGTTATAATAATCTGAGACTGATAAAAGTTTGCTGCATCTTGCCGGCTCACAACCGATGTTGCAGCCTTCTAAAGGACCGAGGTTTAATAATGTTGCAATAATAATAAGTATAAAGCTAAATTTTGACTCCGGGGTTATCTAAATAAAGCCTCCGTCTCTGGACTCGTAGTTGAGTTGTTTCGGATGAAATAAAAAGGATAACCCCTAAATCATGCGAATTTAGAACTTTAATGTGGACCTTATTCTCACCATATCATCTCTTTAGGAAATGTTTCAAACTAATTGTGGTCTAAACCGGGTTTACTTTATATTAATAAGGGCATAATTTATTTGTCACCAATAATAATAATAATAAAATCTTTAGAGGAATTTAGGAATAATGGGAGCGAAAAGTTAAAATTATACTTACACAATTAGCATTTATGAGTAGTGTTAGCATCTTATCTTATATTTGGTTGTGATTTCGTTTTAAGCTTAGTTTGGGGATTGTGAAAATCAAATTTGGTCATCTTTTTGTGCTTTTTGTTCCGTGATCCTCAAAGTTATCAATGAATAATGAAAGCAATATATTATGTCACACATGAATAAGTTATAAGTTGTAAATTATGAAAATCATAAAAATGGAAAAATATTGAAAAATGAGGAAACGGGGTGTTTTAAAACTTGTGATTTCTTAACTTTTCCAAAAAAGATTTACTACTTTTTAAAAGGATTAGTTTCGGGGTAGGTTTTGAGGTATTTGGTTTTAGAGCATTATGTATTGCCGTGGTGAGGGGGTCTCGACAATCAATAGTTTGAGGAATTTTTGATATGTGAGAAATCACATATCAATTTTTTACTAATAATTGACCTAAATTGATCAATTGTGCATTATTATGCTTTGTATATTTTTTGTTTTTGTTTTGTTTATTTGTGATGTGTAGGGACGGTATTGTAAATATCAAAGGAAAAGAACCATATCCGGGCAAAAACAATAAACGGAGAACGGATAGTGTGCACAAGAGCAAGAGAAGTTTTCTAGCAAAAGGTCAACAAAAAGTCAACAATGGTCAAACCTTGGTCAACCACAAAAGGACAAAATCCTTAAAAATACCTAAATGAGCCTTAATGTTAAATCAATCTCACCATAAGTCCTTGAATACATAACACCGTTAGTCCTTTAATTCATATGACTAACGGTCGTTAAGTCCCTTTAACCCTTTAACCAAACCCTTTTTACCCTAGCCCAAATCAACATACATGGCCCAATTCCTTTTATGAGCCCAAAGTCAAAACATATACGGGTCAAACAAAATCAAAGTTATAAAAAGAAAAGAAAAAGGCACGAGAAAGCTTTTACTATTCATCATCGTCCCAAACTTTACCCCGCGTCAAATTAAAGGGTAAAAATTCTCTCCCAAGCTCATCCAACATGGCCTCTAAGATTCCAAGTTCTATGCTACATGTAAGCAAGGCAAAACGTCACCAAATGCTGTGATTGGTCAAGTCTTACACAAGGGATGGCACGTGGATACTAAAGAAACACACAAAAGAAATAATTTTGCACTGAAAACAATGAAAAAGAAGCACACCCTCCAAATATGTGGGATTGCCAGCTTGGCAATCCGTGTGCTCATACTCTAATCCAAGGGCTACAAATCAGCATCTAATGATTAAAAGAAAGGAAGGGCCAGGATCAAAAGCAAGAGGAGCGTGTATTCAAGACCTAGAACCTCCCCTCTTCTCCTATAAATAGGAGGCCTCACTCACTCACAGACATATCGAGGAGTAGGGTAACTTAGTGTAGGGTAGTGTAGCTTATAGTGTTTTAGCTTATTGTGTTTTTAAATACTGTAATATCCAATTTTCAATAATGTAAACTTTTGATTATTAATGAAATTTTCATTTACCTTCTGCTTTTAAATTATGTCTTGTTTTGATACATTAGATTCCACAAATAAGCTAAAATAAGCTCTTTTTCAGTTATTCAGTTAATCCTACTCATAAGCTTAATTTCTACTTAAACTCTCCAAAACTGTCAAATTCCTTTGCTTATTATGGACTGCTTTCTATTGGATGATTAGCCAGTTTGGGAAGGGCTTATTGGACTTTACTGGCTTGTTATTTACAAGCCAGAGCTTGTAGAATAAGTTCAATTTTTAGCATTCACCTCTGTTTAACTGAGGTGGATGTACTCTTTCATTTCCTTTACTGTCACTTTAAATCCTAGTCTTACTTTGCATTTTGCTTTGTATTGATTATTGTTTGTTTAATATTGCTTAGATTAGCTCATTACTGCTTATTATTGTCATTTGTTGCTTATTTTAGTTCATTTGTTAGTTTAAATTTAAGTTTATAAATGTTAGTTATAAAAGAGTAAAAAATCCAAATATTATCAGTTACTATTAGCTTATTATTTCTGCTTATTCAGTTGTTAAAATATGTTCATTAGGCTCATTATAAGCTGATTATCATCTGGTATTTTTAGTTTAAGGTTTAATTCTGAGTTTCATAAGCTAATTATGGATTTGAGAAAAATAAAGGGGTGTCTGGCATTAGACAGCACTAACTAAAGTTAGTGCTGTCAAAGGTTAATTAGTCCTTTGATATGATCTTAAAATTCATATAGAGGTTTATGAGAGTAGGTTTTAAAGTTTTAACTAGAGTTTACTAGCTTTTGATTAGTCTTAGTAAAAGTAGCTAAAATCTGTTAGCTTAAAATCAGTCTAATAAGCATTTTTAGCTTAAGCTTGTTCTAGATGAATTTGTTACTCATTTTGCAGTTAGTTTGATGTTTTAAATGAGTAGATTATAAGTCCTTAGGTCTGCATTTTTGTTTTTAAGTTTTGTCTACATAAGTGTTATTTGCATCAGCAGCTAAAAGGCCTAAAAGCCATTTTCAAGCTAAAAAAATCAGCAAGTAAAAGTAGTTGTTAGGACTTGATTTTTTGTGTACAAGTAGATTATAGGCTAAAGTTGATCTGTTTGAACTTATTTTATAAAAACTAGCTTATTTAGTCATCTGTTTTTTAGCTTTCAAATTTGTCTTTTGTCTTTTGAAAACCAAAAAGAAAACTCAGCATGTACTGAGTGAAATCAGCTTTTTCATTTAGCTTTTTATTTGATCATTTGAGTTTCAAAATATTTTTCAAAAGTCATTTTAAGAAGCTTATTAGCCAAGCTTTCTAGAAATATAAGTCTCAAAGTCATAAGGTTCCTTTTGTGAGCCCAAAAATAAGCTCAAAGTTTGCTATTTGTTTGTTTTGGAATGCAATCTTGTGTTAAAAAAAATTCATAATTTTTAGCTTATTGCTTATAATTTTTGCTTAAATCTTGTTTCAACTTGCTTATTAGGTTAATTTTAGAATAATGGTAGCTTAATTAGCTTAGGTGTGAGCTTATTTTAGCCTAGTAGTGAATTTGAGTTTTGAGAAAAAGCTTAAAAAGGTTAAGAGTTTCTGCTTGTTTTCTAAGCTGATTTCCAGCTTATTTTTGAAATTTAAAAAAAACTGCCTTTTTAAAAGTTGCTTATTTCTATTAGTTTTATAAATTTGCTTTTTAAAGTTTTTGTAAAAATAAAAAAAAGAACAAGGGAAGTCATGCGTGAGCAAGGCTCGAACCCATGACCTCAACCTCGTTCAACCCTTTTTAAACGCCTCAACACACAACTCACTAACCAACGTGCCCTTGGGACTTTTACATCCTAAGGTGCACATTCAATTCTTATAACATCTTTTTGACTCATTATTTCTATAAGCACTTCGTGTGCTTTTGAGCTTTTTTCTGGTTATTTGTTTAAGCTCACTTTGAGCTTTTATTTTTCTTGCATTCTTCACAGTTCAAACTATTTTTGAAATTTTTCTTAGATTTTTGAATTTAAGTTTAGTATTTTTCGTAAATTAATTTCTTTTCAAACTTTGAAAAATCATAAAAAATTAGAAAAATAATCAAAAAAATAAAATTCTTTTTTATAAAATTTTCCTTAATCATATTTTAGGCTTAGGGTTTAAATTTACTTTCGTAGGGTTAAAAATTTAGAATTTCACTTTTTTAAAGAACAGGATTTGATTCCCGCTCTCGTTTTCTTCATTTTTAACTTTAAGTGTCTTCGGTTTAGGATTTCCTTAGCTTTATCTTGCAATTAGGATTAGGAAAAGTAAAAAAAATCATTTTAGGTTTAATTTTAGATAATTTAGGTTTTAATTGTCGCGTTTCTTTAATTCCCGTTAATGTTTAGTGCTTACTTGTTGAAATTACTTAGTCGTTAATTTTTAATGCAATTTCACATGTTTAATCCATTGTATTTTATAGATTCATATTCAAAAATCTTTGAAATCATTCAAAACACGCGATCACAGACTTAACCGATTTTCAATTCACGATTCGTCGAGAGAAAACGACCTGGAAGGTTTTTGAGACAACTTTGGTTAAAAGTTTGTTTCTTTAATCCGACGGAAAATACTTACTATACTATAGTTGTCTAATCCTTATATACTTATATATAGAGTGTGTTCGGAAGGGGATCAATGGGAACTTTGGATGCAGCCACTATGTGTGTAGAATCTTGATCCATATCTTCTAGCAAAGTTTCTCAAAGCAACAAGCTCTGATACCACTTGTTGATCCCACTTCAATAGATCGAATTCCTTAAGCTTGTATAAGGATTAATTATATTAGATAAATTTAACACAACTATTGTAGAAAATTTGTTTGAATGTATTAAAGATTATGCGGAATCTAATCTTTAATATTAAGAAGAACTATCAATGAAACAGTAATAAACATATAATTCAATAAACAAAAACTCCAATATTAATAATAATACGAATACTCTTAAAGTATTAGGGTTAAAATGACCTTGAAGCTATGATAATTCTATGAATGACTCGTATCAAACTCTATGCCCTAGAACCTCGTTTTATACATCAAGGAGTCCTTATACTTTCCAAAGAATATCAAATATTTTAAACAAATAAGTTATACATATCTTTTACACAAATAACTCATATAAATCGCATAACCAGTACTAACTAACTCAGCAGTACTAACTTCTTCACTGGCAGCATTTGTAACACCCCCAAATTGGGTCGCAACAAAATATGAGTTTGCCGGCGTGTTACTTCATAGATCAATAACACAAGATATATATAAAACGACCAAAAAGTCATTTAAAACCGATACATTAGATTTAACAAAGTATTTGTTACATAAGCCCGAAGCTTCACTTGTTCAAATTACAAAGATTTCAAGCCCATAACAGATATAAAAAATGTAATGCGACAAAATCATTAATGCATGATATCCAAATCAAAACCACCAATGTATTCCTTGCACCTCGTGCTTATTGACCTCCTGGAAAACATTGCTTTAAAATGTCAACAATAAGGTTGGTGAATTCATAGGTTTAATAAATCGTATATTGTAGAACCATAAGATTTCCCAAGTGTATGATAATGCAACAGAAGCAGACGTCATATAAATGTAATTACGTTGCCCTAAGCTCATGACACTGAAGCTCGACATAAATGAATACCATATAAATGGCCTACATTACCCATGATGATGTCCTAACCCGCAACATCCTATGTTCGACATGGTATACGTTCGTTTGTCCAGTGATAGCTAATCACCCGAACAGGGATGTCAATCCCAATAGATCTATTCATAACATTCGCGCTCACAATCCAGTAACTAACAGTTCATGATAATGGGCTCAACTAGTGTTATCGCTACTTAGGCAACACGTAATCATAATGTAAAACTTATCCACTTGTGTCCAATTATAAAACAATGCATGTTTCTCATCCCAAAAACTTATAAAACTAATCATGTAAAATGTGGGGCTATGAACTCACTTTGAGTGAGCAAATATCAAGTGTATCATAGAAAATGTGTCACGGTAATGATCGAGTGCAACCTAATCCAATGCAGGTCGTATAAGTACTAATCACATTGGGTAACTACTACCATATATAATTTTATATAGCTAATCACCATCTAATTATTTTAGTGAAATCATATTTATAAAGTTAAAACGTTTATAAATATACCTTTGGTAAAAATGACATAACTTTCACGTTTCAAGTCCGTTTCTTGCGTTTCTTATGTCCACGCTTTTGTATTAAGACGACGTATCAAAATATGATATTTTTGTATTTCATGTCCTCTGATGAACAATGATTTTTACTGTTCATACCAGTTATAAACTTATTTTTATAACTTAAATTAACGTAAAACTCATAAACGTCGTATTTTATTCGTTATAGCTCCATTTTTAGCGTTTCTTTCGAGCACGTCTTCGTTATTGAAAGTTTTATCAATTTAAGATGTTTTCAAAATATATGTTTCTGTCATGAATAGTAACTTTTACTGTTCATAGTTTATAAAATTACTTTTATAAACTTTAATTATCGTAAACGCCGTATTTTATTCGTTTTAGCTCCGTTTTTAGTAATTCTTTCGAGCACGATCTCGTAATTGAAAGTTCTATTTATTTATGAGGTTTACAAAAACAAATGTTCCTGAGATGAACAGTAACTTTTATAAAAATAGTTTTATAAAAGTATTTTTATACATTTTAAGTATATAAACTCGCGTAATTCATAACTTCTTCATTTTTAATTGAAAAATTATGTTTCTTATTGTTTTGGAATCCTAAAAATATGTGTGATTTAATAAAAGTATCAAACCTTCTGTTTGTAGAATTTTTATAACAAGATTTTATAAAAATTCTTTTATAACTCCGGTTATTATCGTAAAACTCGTAAACTACGTCACGGGGAGTGAAGAACACCATTATTGACCCTGACATCGCCATTATAGCCAGTGGAATCTCACCGGGATGGAACTTTCAGTTCATGTGCTTTAAATGTTATCTATCCAACAATAATGAACAGCCCGATTGAGATTTTCCTTTTCCATTTGCTTTCCTCATGGACAACCTAAATTCGGGGTCGAGTCAAGCACGTGACTCGTTAACCAAAACAAGCGTTTCTACTTCTATCTATTTTTCTAACAAATAAAGTAGGGAGGCCTTAAACAATGTTGTCCTCACGCAATATTACATGCTCTATAACCAAATACCTCGAAACTTCCCCAAACTAAACTTTTGAAAAGTAGCAAAGATTTTTGTGGAGAGAGTTAAGAGATCACAAGTTATAAAACACCCCTATTTCCCATTTATCTTCTAAAAACTTTTCCATTTTTTTATCTAATTAATAATCTAGTTGAGATAATTTTGACTTTCAATTATTTCCCATAACGTTAAGGATCATAAGAACAAGATGTATTTCGAAATCCGAGAATGCCCAAAAAGGATAATTTCATCGTTTTCCCCACTTTTCACTTATCAAACCAACTTAAAACAAAATCCTAGCTTAATATCATAAGGATTCTAACGCTTCTCATATTTGCAACTTGTGAACTTTTACTCCGATCATTTAATTATATTTTAAGTGGAATGTGCTATCTGAATTTCAACCATGGATCAAACTTTTGCAACATACATGCTTACGTTCACCTTAGAATAATAATTTGAAGGCGAGATCACCCAGAGCGACTTTTGTCTCGGCACATTCCCAACTTACACTAAGTGACCAGGCTTTATGACACCCCACAGAGACTAGTATCGGGACTCACAGACCTTAGGTTTCAACAACTCTCAAGTTTCCCGAATATTCATAGCTTATAAAATAAAAAATACTCAAAGTGCAAAAGCATATTTGAATTTAACAAAAAGAAGTCAATTATTAATTTAATTTAACTATTTAGACATTTATGCAATTGTAACCCTCGACCTTTTAGAAGGATGCAACATCGGTTGTGAGTCGGCAAGATGCAGCAAACTTTTATCAGTCTTGGATCTTTATTCTTACTATGGGCTTTCTTTAGAAGACTACCACATCGGTTGTGAGCCGGCAAGAGGTAGTAAACTTTTATCAACCCACAACTTTTATTATTATATTTATTTTTTATCATTTTATCATTATTTATTTTTTTATTTTTTATTTTATTTATATAAAGAAGACTTCTTTTTGAAAAATTCAAGTATAAATTTGAACTAAGACAAAAAAATTTGCTATATATATTACATAAAAAATTGTTGATTTAAGTTTAATCTCCAAAAATAGCACGTATATTAATCCGGTTTAAGACTTATGGCAGAAAAAGCAACAAGTTACATACAAAGTAGCTCTTTAAATTTCCCCAAATAAACTTTGTTTAAGCATTCTTACATATAATATAACCTCTATCATTTTTCGTTCTTCGCGAATTAGCGAACGCTTAGCCTAAAAGTTAAGGAACAAGCTAGAGCTCAACACGCTCGATCGGGTCAAAATTTACTCTTATTCTTACCCAACAAGAAAGTCAAAATTGTGACAAAAACACTTATTTTATTTTTGAAAATTTTAAATTTTTTCATATTTTTGAAAATTTTGGTGGGAAAAACGGGGTACGTGAGAACAACGGGTAAAAGTAGGCAAGATCATATCAAAGATATACTACCCCATACTAAAATCAAACATTGTCCTCAATGTTTCCTAGCCTAAGTCCTAAAAACCCCATACTAGAATTCAAAAAGGTCGAATGCATAACTCAAACATGAAGAAAGTATTACAAATATCTTAAGCCGTTTATTAAGTGTGCTAAAAGATAAATGTTAGACGATAATAATCTTTAGGATATCAGATTTCCCCAAACTAATGGCAAGCAAAGGCTAGGAAGCTCGAGTGGACCGGGACAAAACACCGAACACGAGAGTCTTCAGAAAAGTTGGGTTCATCCTGCAAACAATCACAAGTACAAACAACAAACACAAAGAACGGAAGAGTACAAGCCTCCTCACAACACATTAGAAATAAGAAAGAAAAATAGAAAATGGATAAGCATGGGGTGCCTCCCACGAAGCGCTTTGTTTTTGGTAACCGAGTCACATAGCTTGACTCGATCCCCTGAAATACATTTTGTCCGTAGGCGAAAGTTTTGGAGATCCGGGATAACCAATGGTGGTGTATCCCCTCCAAAATAATGTTTGAGAAACGGTGTATTCCACTTTTGAAATTTGAGCCATCGGGGTGAGATAATTTGGCAGTGAAAGGGCGGACCAACAGGACTTAAGCTTGTCAGAGAAAATCTTTAATCTTGAGTTAAAGAGGAGGACTCGATCACCAACATTAAAAACGCGGTTTTTGATCTTAGCGTCATGAATTCTCTTAGTTTTCTCCTTGTAGATTAAAGAATTTTCGTAAGCTTGATCACGGAGCTCATGAAGTTCATTAAGTTGTAGCTTCCGGTAACTGGCCGCGGTTTTGAGATCGAAATTAGCATGTTTAAGAGCCCAATATGCTTTATGTTCTAATTCAATCGGTAAATGACATGATTTTCCATAAACTAGCTTGTAGGGCGTGCATCCGATCGGAGTCTTATAAGCGGTTCGAAATCCCACCAAAAACGCAACATCTAATTGTCAGAACCAACGAGGCACGGTTTTCGCGCAAACCCCTTTCTAGATCTTTAAGTCCTTGATTCGTCACCTTGACTTGACCACTAGTTTGAGGGTGGTAAGCGGTAGAAAGATGATGTGTGACCTCATATTTAGACATGACTTTATCAAATTTGTCGTTACAGAAATGGGTCCTACAATCGCTTATGATAGCTCCTTCGTGCACTCGAATCGCGAGAAAATGGATGTTAAAATTTTAACAACTACTCAAGCATCGTTGGTGGGGCGCGCCTTTGCTTTCACACCATTTGGAAATATAATCGACTGCTACAAGTAAGTATTTTTTTCCTCTCGATGACGGAAAAGGTGTCCCATAAAATCATGGCCCCATAACATGATAATTTCACAAACTTGGATACATTTTTTGAGGCATCTCATCCGATGTGAAATTTTGGCCTTGTCTTTGACATCATCAAAATTGATCATTGAATGAGGCATCTTGATATATGGTAGGGCCAAAAGAAACCGGCATCAAATTCTATTTCCGAGCGCTAGATGTTGCACGATGATGGCCCCCACGTTGGGGCCTTCATGACAAGCCTTGAGCATTCAAGAGCTTCTTTGTCCAAATACACATCTTCGATGATTTGAATCCGCACATATACGAAAAAGATAAGGATCACTCAAAAATAGTGCTGTAATATCATTGAAAAAAATTCTTCTTTTGTAGAGTAATTGTCATTCCTTTGAAATGATGAAATTGCCCCGTCGTGGTAATTATGCTAATCGCAAACCACTGGAACCCTTTGGTTATCACGATAAAGTCGCCCATATTAATGTCATCAAAGGGAAAGTTTTCGTTAATCTCCTTAGGACAAAATCATTCTCACACGAGTTTTCTTAGACATGAAAGGTGATCGGCTGCATAGTTTTCAGCTCACTTTGCCAAAGGAGCTGAAAACTATGCAGCCGATCACCTTTCATGTCTAGAAAACTCGTATGAGAATGATTTTGATCCTAAGGAGATTAACGAAACCTTTCCCCTTGAGACATTGAATATGGCGACTTCTCGTGATAACCAAAGTACCCCGTGGTTTGCCGATATAGCAAATTACCACGCGGGGAATTTCATCATCAAAGGAATGACAACTCAACAAAAGAAGAATTTTTTTCAAAGATATTAAGCACTATTTTTGGGATGATCCTTATCTTTTTCGTATATGTGCGGATCAAATCATCCGAAGATGTGTATTTGGACAAGAAGCTCTTGAAATCCTCAGCTTGTCATACGGACCACCGGTGGCCACAAGTGCTACACATCACCGCTCGGAAAGTATTTGATGCCGGTTTCTTTTGGCCTACCATATATCAAGATGCTCATTCAATGATCAAATCTTGTGATGCATGTCAAAGACAAGGCAAAATTTCACATCGAGATGAGATGCCTCAAAATGCTATCCAAGTTTGTGAAATTTTCGATGTATGGGGCATTGATTTTATGGGACCTTTTCCGTCATCGAGAGGAAACAAATACATACTTGTAGCCGTCGATTATCTTTCCAAATGGGTTGAAGCCAAGGCGCTCCCCACCAACGATGCTAGAGTAGTTGTCAAAATTTTGAAATCCCTTTTCTCCCGATTCGGTGCACCGAGAGCTATCATAAGCGATCGTGGGACCCATTTCTGTAACGACAAATTTGATAAAGTCATGTCTAAATATGGGGTCACACATCAAAAAGAAAAAAAAAAGAAAAAAAAAAAAATAATAAAAAAAAACATCTTCTACCGCTTACCACCCTCAAACTAGTGGTCAAGTCGAGGTGACGAATCGAGGACTTAAAAGAATCCTAGAAAGGACGGTTGGCGAAAACCGTGCCTCGTGGTCCGACAAATTAGACGATGCGTTGTGGGCATTTCGAACCGCTTATAAGACTCCGATCGGATGCACGCCCTACAAGCTAGTTTATGGAAAATCATGTCATTTACCGGTTGAATTAGAACATAAAGCATATTGGGCTCTTAAACATGCTAATTTCGATCTCAAAACCACGGGCGATTACCGGATCTAACAACTTAATGAACTTCATGAGCCTCCGTGATCAAGCTTACGAAAATTCTTTAATGCAATTCCAAACTACGCTTATATTATTAGTAGTTAAAATTAGCAATCCTAAACAGCCCCTAAAATAAATTATCCCATGGAACTGTAAATCATTAGATACCAATAAAGCATTAAAATTGACAATGGTGTAGGCAAAATTAAGCAAAGTGATTGGATAATAATCACAAACTTATTCAATAAGGACCAGGCGTTCTAGCACAAAAGTAACAAACTCAAAACACAATTAGAATGCCAAACAAAGGTGAAATTTTGGTTAATCAGTGAGATTCGTACATACCACGCAGATAGTTCATAACTTTTATGCACATTTAATTTGTAACAAACTTATGAGCATTCGCATACCTAATGAGTTTGTAGCTTATTAACTTTTATATAGCATTTGTAAGAATTTGTTCAATAAAAGTATAAAACACAAACTGTACAAAACACAGAACTTATAGGTTTATCGATAGTTCATTATTTTCTACCAACCTTAGTTGCCCATCATTGCAGTGAGTGGGTAATAATTTAATCTCATAGTTATTATCTAGATAATACAACCCGCTTATCAGACCTCACAAAACAGTTATAATGAAAACGGGTCCAATGCGTCAATAGTTGGGAAAAGTATACTTTATATGCACAAAGACAATAAAAAACATACCGCATCTTTTGATGAAGGTACATCTGCTGAAGTTCTGTTTCTAGATAGTTCATGGCATCCACCAGCTGATAGATTTCTTTTAAATAGCGGATCCCCTGCATGAGTTAGCCTGTCCCTAATATTTTGTCCATATGTATAAAATAAGAAAGGCACAACTGTTAAGCAGACTCTACAAAAAGATTATCAATTCTCAAACATGTTAAATAATAAATTTAGCTAAAGAAGAAATCAGGTCAAATATGTAGAATATAGATTAAAGTTCATACTCAAGCATACACCTCTTATTATTAATAATATTTTTGCAATAAAGGTGTTTTCAGGATAACCTTACCTAGCCTCTTATGGCCCTATACCAACCAGACATGTTCTGACCTATGACCCAAGCCATTTTATTGCCACAACTAATGACCATTCTTTATCAAAAATTAAACTTCTAAATGATACTTGAGTCATTCTTGGTTTTTCAACAGACGTCCCAGCATTTTGACCATCTATACTACTTGGAATCTACTTAAAAAGGTAGAGGATTAATATGTATTCTTGAGAAAAAGAGATGAAAATACCAACAACATAATTTTTTTCATCCAATCTAAAATAGGTTAAATCATACCCAATTCTTAGGAGATGTAGGGAGGTAAAGCAGTGCACATCTCATTTATAGATGGCAGATGTTATGCTTTTGTAACTCTATGATTCTTGTATTCTTTTAGATTGAATTTATGGTTTTGTAACTTCATGATCCTTTGTAGTTATTCTGGATAGTAATTATTCTTCTGGATTGTAATAATTGGATGATGATTTGTATCCCCTAAAACTGTAGGAAGAATTGGTATAAAGGAGAATTAAATGACCTGCTAAGAAAGTTTCATATATGGCTTTAAACCACTAAGACTCCCCAATAAATGATAAAGACTGAATCTTTTAGAATATAAGATAAGATAATATGACAAATTAACTAATTAGTCCTTTATGTTATTATTTATTAATACATTACTAATAAACACATAAGTAAAATGACTAATAAATCATTTAGTTTTATTATAATATAAATACAATATTCATACTGTAACTTAGTGAGTTTAAGTGTATTTGTATGTGACATCATAGGCACACATAAACTTAGCCGTATAAATATGTAATGTGCATTGAGCATATTCCATAACTAACACCCCAAACTATCTTATTATATACTTCACAAAATGTTTTTAACAATTGATTAATTGAATTGGTTGACATTATCACACTTTGAGTGTTGGAATGAACTTTGAAATGTTAAAAGTGAAGTGCACTTGCTTTAACTTACGAAACAACCGAACACAAACCCTAGAACGTTAGGCGTATCATTAGGACAAAAACCCCTAAAACAATTCAAAGTTTAAACGGCTAAACCAAAAACCCACAATTCTCAATACCATCACCGAATAGTCAACCGGATAAATAAAAGTCAATGACTTACATGCAACCACTTATTCCCATTTTAATTTTCTTGGTTGAGAACTAACAGAGTATGTGTGTGTGTATGTGTGTCAGGTTTTGTTTATCGGTGTCCATCTCTTGTTTTCTTCGTTATATATGGTAATTTTTTAACATGCAAAACATCATTTAGTTAGTAGCAATTTCAGACAGTACAAATCATCCCAAAATGATGTCGTTTAACCCGATGCAGTTTGGCCCAACCCACCCTCAAAACGATGTCGTTTTTACACCCCTAAAACGCTGTCATTTGCTTCGATATTGTTGATGCAGATTTTTGCAAAACCACAAAAGTCTTATAATCCTTCTAGGCAGTGAACCTAACCATTGTAGTGTAGTATAGGTAAGTCCGGGGGATTGATCATTCTCTAGGGGAATAGTGAGGTAGGTTCGAAGTGTATGTCGCCTAAATCTATAGATTGAGGGATGATTCTTTTGGTCTTTTATTGGTTTAATTGAAAGCAAGTAAATCTCGGGTTTAAAAGGGGGGTTTTGATTAAGCTAATAACTAATCCTAATTATAAATAAAATAAGCTAGAAAACAATAATGCAAAGAAGCATATTTACTTAGATGAAATTCTCCCTAATCATGAATATGTATTGTGCTTAACTAGTTAGATGGACTTTTGATGGGGGTTTATGACTAATATGGCTTGGTTAAGTGTTCACATCCCCTCTCCCTTCTACACCTATGGCCAATGTCTATGAGGTTGCTCAATCGGACACGAACACAAGCATAAAGCATTAAGATTTCCACTATCATACATAATTCGACCTAATGTGACCTTAGGTTGCCAAGTATCACTAATTAGCCTAGAGGTTTCTCTTTTGACTAACTAACAAACATTCACATACAAATCCCCAATTAACTTGTCCACGCTTAGGTTGCTAAGTCATGCCTCTTAAAGGCCTTTAGGTTGCTAAATGACCAAGAATAAACTGATTACGCGTTAAGGTTTCCTAATCATGCAAACTAGTTTATTACAAATCAATCAACTATAGTATGTAAACGAATGGATCTTCAATCAAACATGCATAATAAACATCAATAATCATCAACTAACACAAATACACAATCAACCTCAGGGATTATAACATCTAAGCAAACACTAGATGAATTAACCAAGCATACTTAATAGATAACAGAAATCATAATCAACAAAAGGAATTGAACACATGAATTAAGATATAAATGATAATCAAACCATTACCAGATGTTTATGGATTGAATTAGACCTCCTAAGTTGCTGGAAAAACACCTACCCAAACCCTAGAATCGAACTTAGGGTTGGGGGCTTTTTAAAAACGAAGTTATGAGGCTATATTTATAGAAAAACCCTAGGTCGGTAATCCTGAAGCCGTCGCTAAAAACCCCGACGCCGTCGCAGTGTCATTTTTCATCTAATTATAGATTTTCTCGTTGCGATCGTGTGGGCTGTTGAATCATCGAAATTTGAGTTCGTATGAAGGAGTTATGACCAAAATAATATCTTGTACTTCGCTTGCAAGTGAAATGATCTTCTCAAGCTCATGACACAAAATCTTGTAGGGTTTCTTTAGGTCGGCCATGTTTTGACGCTGTCACCAGATCTCTGACGTCGTCACTTCAAACGTCCTGACGTCGTCGCTTAAAACTCGCGACGCCGTGTATGCACAACTTCTTTAAGGATTTGGTGTAGAGTCGTAGTCTTGTCCGTTTCTTCTCCAAATGAGCCCAAGTCATGTGTATTTCCTCCAAAAGTTATCCAAGGGCTAAAAACTTGAAAACAAACGATTAAGCACATAATTTGGGCATATTTGCATGATTTAGAGGGTTAAATGACCCTAAAATAGTGTATAAAATGATACCTCATCAAATACCCCTACACTTGGGATTTGCTTGTCCTCAAGCAAATGAACTTTTCTACCTATACAATAGCAGTATTAGGGTCATTTAACCTACTCTTTAAAAGCATTTTACAACACAACCTTCTAGACCTCGTAATTAAAATCACAGAAAGTATATACTAGCACCTCACATAAGTGTTTGGGATTCTCTCTTTTTCTCGGTTGTATAATAAATTATAACATAATGGGAAACGGAAAATCAACACTCATTACTTGTCATAGCATATAAATTACCATAGGCTTGGTAAAGGATCAAACCTCTACCGCTAGGCGCAAGCATTATTCATTACTATCTAAGAGATCTTTTAAAGGGTTGTGGGGTGTAGGTGTAAAATAACATTAACGGAAATGAAAACGGATGGGATACGTTTGGGTAGTGACTTTTGGGTGAATTTAGAGTGGAAGGGTTAGCTAATTATTTATAAGAATACACGTTAGTTTGGTTGCTAAGCCAAAGACTCGGACAAAATATACAAACTCTATACCAATCTCTTTCTTTTTATTTTCTTGACTCTAATATAAACATAGGCATAAGAGAATGGCAGCCCGTACATTTTTTTTCACTCTTTTTTTATATACATCTCTTTTTTTCGTACACTTTTGCCCTACTATTGCTTAAACATATAATAAATCATGGGGGTTTATAGATACATGATCCCGTCTCCGAACACACTCTATATAATGTAATATATAAGTATATAAGGATTAGTCAATAATAGTATTGTAAGTATTTTCCGCCGGGTTCGAGAAACAAACTTTTAACCAAAGTTGTCTCAAAAACCTCCCGGGTCGTTTTCCCTCGACGAAGCATGAATTGAAAATCGGTTAAGTCTGTGATCGCGTGTTTTGAATGATTTCAAAGATTTTTGAATAGGAATCTATAACTACTAATGAATAAAACATGTAAAGCATGTAAACAATTAAAAATTAAAACACTAGAACATAAAAAATGTAAACGGGAATTAAAGAAACGCGACAATTAAAACCTAAATTATCTAAAATTAAACCTAAAATGATTTTTTTTACTTTTCCTAATCCTAATTGCAAGATAAAGCTAAGGAAATCCTAAACCGAAGACACTTAAAGTTAAAAACGAAGAAAACGAGAGCGGGAATCAAATCCCGTTCTTTAAAAAGTGAAATTCTAAATTTTTAACCCTACTAAAGTAAATTTAAACCCTAAGCCTAAAATATGATTAAGGAAAATTTTATAATAAAGAATTTTATTTTTTTGATTATTTTTCTATTTTTTTATGATTTTTTAAAGTTTGAAAAGAAATTAATTTACGAAAAAATACTAAACTTAAATTCAAAAATCTAAGAAAAATTTCAAAAATAGTTTGAACTGTGAAGAATGCAAGAAAAATAAAAGCTCAAAGTGAGCTTAAACAAATAAGCCAAAAAAAAGCTCAAAAGCACACGAAGTGCTTATAGAAATAATGAGCCAAAAAGATGTTATAAAGAATTGAATGTGCACCTTAGGACGTAAAAGTCCCAAGGGCACGTTGGTTAGTGAGGTGTGTGTTGAGGCGTTTAAAAAGGGTTGAACGAGGTTGAGGTCATGGGTTCGAGCCTTGCTCACCCATGACTTCCTTTGTTCTTTTTTTTTTACAAAAACTTTAAAAAGCAAAGTTATAAAACTAACAGAAATAAACAACTTTTAAAAAGGCAATTTTTTTTAAATTTAAAACATAAGCTGGAAATCAGCTTATAAAACAAGCAGAAACAATTATCCTTTTTAAGCTTTTTCTCAAAACTCAAATTCACTACTAGGCTAAAATAAGCTCACACCTAAGCTAATTAAGCTACCATTATTCTTAAATTATCCTAATAAGCAAGTTGAAACAAGATTTGAGCAAAAATTATAAGCAATAAGCTGAAAATTATGAAAACGTTTTTGACACGAGATTGCATTCCAAAACAAACAAATAGCAAACTTTGAGCTTATTTTTGGGCTCGAAAAAACGATTAATAACGAAAAAGATACGTAGTTTACGAGTTTTACGATAATAACCGGAGTTATAAAAGAATTTTTATAAGAACTTGTTATAAAAATTCTACAAATAGAAGGTTTCATTTTTTTATTAAATCACACATATTTTTAGGATTCCAAAACAATAAGAAACGTAATTTTTCAATTAAAAACGAAGAATCTATGAATTACGCGAGTTTATATACTTAAAATGTATAAAAATACTTTTATAAAACCATTTTTATAAAAGTTACTATTCATGACAAAAACATATATTTTGAAAACATCAATAAATTGATAGAACTTTCAATAACAAAGACGTGCTCGAAAGAAGCGCTAAAACGAAGCTATAACGAATAAAATACGACGTTTACGAGTTTTACGTTAATTTAAGTTATAAAAATAAGTTTATAACTGGTATGAACAGTAAAATCACTGTTCATCAGAGGACATGAAATACCAAAAATGACATATTTTGATACATCGTCTTAATACAAAAGCGTGGACATGAGAAACGCAAGAAACGGACTTAAAACGCGAAAGTTACGCCAGGTTTACTACAACGGAAATTATAAATGTTTTAACTTATTAAACACAATCTTACCAAAACAATTAGATGGTGATTAGCTATGTAGAATTTTATATGGTAGATGTTAATTATCATCCTTAGTACTTATACAACCTTAAATTAAATAGGTTGCATCTGACGATTTACGTGACGCATTATCTGTGATATACTAGACATACGCTCACTCAAGGTGAGTTCATAGCCCCACGTTTTGCATGATTTCTTTTACAAGTTTTTGGGGTGAGAAACATGCAATGTTTTATAATTGGACACAAGTGGTTAAGTTTTATATTATGATTACGTGTTGCCTAAGTAGCGATAGTTACTGGATTGTGAGCACGAATGTTATGAATAGATCTATTGGGATTGACATCCCCGTTCGGGTGATTAGCTATCACTGGGCAAACAAACGTATACCATGTCTAATATAGGATGTTTCGGGTTAGAACATCATCACGGGCAATGTAGGCCATTTATATGGTATTCATTTATGTGTAATTACATTTATATGATGTTTGCATCTGTTGCATTATCATACACTTGGGAAATCTTGTGGTCCTACAATATACGATTTATCAAACATATGAATTCACCAACATTATTGTTGACGTTTTAAAGCAATATTTTCCAGGAGGTCAATAAGCACGAGGTGCAAGGGATACATTGGTTGTTTTGATTTGGATATCATGCATTAAAGATTTTGTAACACCCCCAAAAATGCGTGTCGCAGCGGAAGTATGTCCGGGGGAGTTACTTCATAATACACAGCGCTAGTTACAAAAGAATGACCTCTAAATGTGTCGTTTGAAAAATAATCTCGTTGATTTCCTTGAAATTGATATAACATTTGTCCTATAATTGCATC
>BQNB010041595.1:4683-37196 GCA_026074375.1 Tanacetum coccineum
CATTCTTAAGTTATTACTTTTGCCGTTGCTAATCCTCGCGATCACGAACTGTTCGTGGAACTAACAGACTTGTTACACACACTTGAACTAATGGAGTTGATTCATCCTCGATCTAACGACTGAGTACCATATTCCGCCGTCTATCGCATAAGCTCTTCCGCGAGTTCCTCCCATTTGTTAAACTTTATTATGGGAATATTGTTTCTCGAAATGTCCTCATTCTCGGCATCCCATCACCATTTGTTATAGTATTGACGTTATGGTCGCTGTTGTTGGGTCCTAGAGCGGTCCCAACTGGTACAACTTTATCCAATAGGTAATGCAACCCCCTTTAAACTAGATAAACACCTATCGACGAGAGATAGTCGGACTATTCATTTCAGGCCACTGGTACGAAGACTTAGGTCATGATACATCATAGTACTGCCAAGTAAGTTGGATACTTACTTCAATTAGCCTCGTCTGTTATTAATCATCGAAGATTACAAATATCAGAAACGAGACTCCGTTCTGGAACATTTAGAACCTTATACAAACATACTCACGCGGCTACACTTTCTCATTCGATGTTTTCACTATTAAGAGACTTTCTTTATAACGCGGTTATATCAGTCATAAGATCTGTGATGATATTTTTTTTGAGATACCTATTTTTGATGGATTAAATATCCTGGTCAAACTTAGCCAAAATTTTTGGTATATGGAGAAGTGTCGAAACATTTAAATTTTGCTGAATAAAGTTATCAGCGTCTTGTTTAGAACTGGTTTATTAAATCTTAATTTGTTTTCCTAGTCACGCAATCGGTTAATAAAAATTAAATCTCGGGACGAGATTTCTTTAAGGGGTAGGTACTGTAACATCCGACAATTTTTGGATTTTTAAATGACTATTTTACCCTTTGACTTTTTGGGTCTCACTTGACTTTTTGACTTTTGACTTTGTACGGTCACATAAAAGCGATTACCGTGTAGCCGGTAAATTTCTGAAAATTATTTAAATAATAAATCATATTTATTATCATTTATCTCTCATTACGAAGTTAGTTTTCAAACTTAGTTGAAAAGAAAACGAGAAAATATATATATTTTCCTAAGTTGACTTATCAAAAACGAACCGCTAGATCACATCTTCACGACTCGGACTCTAAAGCAATTTGATGTAAAACGACATTCCTGACAACTTTTCAGTTTTGACCGAGACCCGAAAACAGTCAGAAAGTGACTGAAATGCCCTCGCAAGATTTAGAAACGAGAAAATAATTAAATTATATTTAATTAACACTTTTTTTTATTAAATAAAAATATTTTATAAATTAGTCATCATTTTATTCGAAAACGTTTGTTGATAACGCGAATATACGGGTTAGAAATTTATTTTTATTTTTTATTTATTTTTACTTTCGGACAAGACATAACCGGGTTTCCAAATGAATAACAAATATTTTTATAAATGTTATAAAAATATTTATGAAATACTATCAAGTAAATACTCGTTTTTATGGGAAAAATGATTTGGAAAACAATGGCGCAAGTTTCGTGCCTTGAATCATCCGTTAAGTCGCTCAAACGAGTCCCGAACCGCTTTTTATCAAAACTATATTAAAAATTTACACAATGACCCCCCATCTATTGTGACTTGTCATAATCATTTATATATATATATATTATCACTTTAATTTATAACTTTAATATATATATATAAAGTTATAATTTTATTTCATTTCAAAATATATAAAAACACATACACCTCCACCTCTCTTTCTCATTTCCGGCAGCCGCCGGCCACCACCACCACCGCCACCGGAAAAGTTTTTCGGTGAGTTTTCCGACCGAGTACAAAATTGTTTCTCACCACCCAATCTACCCGATCCCCACCACCACGCGCTGTCACGCGCCATCGTTGCCACCACCTCACGTTACCATCATCATAATAACCATCACCACCACCGAAGCCCCACTGTCACCACATCACCAACCCCGCTGCCACATCACCATACACGCCAACCAATCATCATATCAACATTCGCAACCCAACCACCAACCCACCGACTACCACCACCATCCGCCTCACATCTCCACACCACGTAGGAGAGTATGCGGTACGGGTTTTGACGGTTTGAGCACCAAAAAGGTGCCCGGCCATTTGGGCTGTAACAGCTAGGGTTCTTTGGTTTAAAATTAGAAAAACACCACGAAGGGTGTATTGTTTGATAGTTCACAGCAACCAAAAATAAAAAAAAAAACATAAAGAAAGATAATAAGTGGGTGATGGTTTGGCTGCGTGACAATCCCATTGTAGGGTGCGTATGTGGGTTTCAAATAGAAAATACCATGAGGGGTGTTCGTTTCTGGGTAAGCAGCCACCACGAGAGGGTGTTGGTTTCGGTGGAAAACCACCACAACAGGGTACGTTGGTTTTGTGGTTAACACTCGAAGAGGGTGCGGTTTGGTTTGTGGGTTCATAACACCGAAGAGGGTGCGGTTCGGTTTGTGTTTATCACCGAAAAGGGTGCGTTGGGAGTTATGGCAGCAGCGAGGCTGCGTTTGGTTTTTATAACCGCACCACGGGTACGTTCGGTTTAGCAGTTTAGGCACTAGGAGTGGTTCGGTAATTTGTAAAACATATAAAAGAGGCTATTTGCATATTTGGTTATGACCAGTTAGGGTGCGTTTGGTATTAATAACAGCACCACGTGGTGCGTTTGGTATTAAAGATGAGCACAAGGGGTGCGTTTGGTTTAGCGAAACAATAAAAAGGGTGCATTTGGTTTAGTCTAAAACGAGTAGGGTGTGTTTGGTTTTGCTGTTAAACAGCAATAAGGGTGCGTTTGGGTTAAGAGAAGACAACAAAGGGTGTGTTTGGTTTGGACAGAAACACCAAGGGGTGTGTTTGGGTTAGCTGTAAACAGTTTAGGGTGCGTTTGGTTTGGCAGATTAACCAAACAGGGGTGTTTGGTTTGGCAGATTAACACAAACAGGGGCGTTTGGTTTAGCAGATTGCACCAAGGGGTACGTTTGGGTTAAGAGAAAGATCATAGGGTGCGTTTGGCTTAACAGGAAAGCCATAAGGCGTGTTTGGGTGAGCAGGAACAACCAATAGGGTGGGTTTTGATTTATATAAATCGATTAATAAATATATCATAAGATTAAAATAAATATAATACCGGATAAATGTGTTAATGGTTAAATAAAGTGTTAATAATATTAAATTTAAATCGCATTCTAATTATATATACTGATCAGTGAGAAGTTACAACACGATTGATGAAAAAGGATTAAGTTATAAACAGTTTTAAGATTACATTAAATTGTATTATCAACAAACCTGACAAACGAACGAGAAACCTAAATCTTTTTACAATGGAGGGCAACTAATTTTAGCCACAGAACCCGTCGAGGAAACGAAATACTCAAATTCATAAAATATTATTTTTATAATTTCCCAAGGCCTAAAAGAATAAAGATCATAACTTTCGTCTAAAAACATTACAAACACTCGGTTACATGATACGTACCATGTAAAACGTGCGTTACTTTTAATACTAGAACTGTTAATAACTAAATTGGAGTATTTGACGAACACGTGTCGAAATGATTTTAATTCTTTTCCTCACGTTTTTTATTTAATACTTCAAGTATTATATACACGATTATTTATTGATTGGTTTCCTTAGTTATATATATTCACCAGGTAGAATTATACAACTTGATAAATTTTTTTCCTATGTAATATATACGGAATATAAAACATACGTATTAGTTTACTTTTCGATTATTTAATTTAACCAACCACTCAAACTATCAGCAACTTGGAATCTAAATCTTTTATCAACGTGTCGCGTTGATTAATCCACCATCGAAAAACCCAATTCATTAACCCTAGGCTATGGGTCCATCAGCCAGTTAAGAATATAAACCGACGCAACCCCCTTGTCGAGCCGTTCGGTTTCTGTTTGTGTATTGCTTAATAGATTCAATTTCTGCCAAATTCGTTCTTCAACATACGAGTTTGAGTTCCATAGCCCTCCGTGTTTTTTTTCAATTATATAAGATAATATATGGAGTTGTTAATCAAAGTACTAGGTACTCAACCGACCTATAATTATTTAGGTTTGCATTTCGTGCATAAGTTCGTGACGCGTTTTTAATTGTGATATACATCATCGCATTGAACTCACTTTGAGTTGATTACGAGCTATCCCTACGTTTTTACCAATTATAATTGATTTAGCAAGTTTGTGGGGTGAGATACATGCTTTGTTTTAACCAATTAGACGCAAGCGGGAAATGTTCAAAATTTTATATTGATTACTGTTTCTGCCTTAAGTAAGCGATAACTCCTCCACTGACCCACTTATCATGAACTGTTTAATTTCTGTTTGTGACATCGCGAGTGTTTGTCTCTAATACGATCTATTCTTGGGATTGACATCCCCGTTCGGGGTCTAACAAAAAAATACTAAAACTAAATTTCAATTAATAAAAAAAATAAAAAAAAAAATTATCAAAAATAAAAAGATTAGCCCTATCACCGAGAACGACGTTATAGCATTCAGGATTTGGGATGTTAAGGTGGGGTTTTTTTAGTTTTTCCAAACCTCATTACGGGGCAGAGCTTGCACATTATTATATAGCAGTAATATATGTCGAGCTTCAGTGTCATGAGCTTAGGAAAATATAATTATATTTTGTGTGCATCTGTTGCATTATCATAGGGAAAGTCTTGCGGTCCTACATTATGCAATTTACATAAACCTATGAATTCACCGAACTTATGTTGAACGCGTGTATCTAACGCAATAGTTTTTCTCACGTGAATTCTAGATGCTTGGATTATCTAATTATGCCATGGAGTCTAAATTGCGACAAGATGCATTTAAAGGAGAATTTCTACTTACAGTTACAAATGAAACAAGTCTCGTTGGGTAGCTTCAACGCTTTATTTCAGTGAGATAGCAATATTGCGGACAAATGTTCTATAAACCAATCTCAAGGAAATCAAACGAGATTACTTTTACTTACCAAACGACACAAGATTTAGAGGTCGTTTCTTCGTTGTTCTCTTGTGCTGTTGTAATTTATCTGAAGTAACGCACCCGGACACCCTTGCCTACTGTGACGATATTTTTTTTTGGGGTTGTTACAAACACCAATACATATCTCAAGATCATAGTACATCTGTCTATCATCTCCTAGGATGCACATATTACTTAGAACACACACACACATCGTCCCCACCATTAGATCATCGATCTCCACACGTCTCCTATTAATGGGAACCCATATACAGTACAATAAAATACAAACTCTCACCCACTTATCCTTTCCAATCTGCTGAACTAGGCCATCGCATATTTTCCATAAGTATATTCCTCTTCCTTAAGCCCCTCACTCTAGCGTCGCGCCTGCTCCTCCACTATCTATTCGCTTCATTCTCCATCAAACTACATTCGCCACTCTTACCAGGCCTCGAGGCGAACAAAGCCACCCAACTGACACACTAAATGGCACCCTACACTTCCTAGGTTTTCAACCGCTCCGTCCTAACTTAATAGCACACAGCCACAACGACTATCGCCTTCTACCCAGGATGGCGTAACCCGAAACTTCATCGCACTACATAATCACTACAAACACAAATCAATCCATCTCCTTCTGACCATAATCCAGCTCTTATCTGATCGAAAAAAATGTGTTTGCAAAAGAGAACATCTAGATCGCGACGCACCTATCTACTAAGACATATTACACTCCTTAGTACCATACAGATAACATAGCCTATATCCACAAGTACTTTTCACTCAGCAGACAAAACATCACACACACGCTCCCCTAATTCCCACTTCAGCAGTACCGAGAATTAGAGTCTTCTTCTCAATGGGTTTCCAAAGCTGCCATCGAATCTCCATAAGCACATTCACTTTGCCCCTTTGCAATGAGTACACAACCTAATCCTTGGTTTTGATGCATCCACAATAAACTATGAATCTTCCACTCCATCAGGTAGCGTTCAATATTGATCAATCACACAAGGATCTTTAAAAGTTTCTGAAAAGCTCTTCTTGCTCCACACCCCACACATACTTCTGTTTTTCTTCTAGTTAACAAAGTAAGAGATTTAGCAATTTCTTTAGAAAAGTCTTTGCAAAAAACAGAGTAACGGTAATCTAACCGGGCTATCATCCAAAATAAGACCTCCACACTCTCACGAAGGCGTCGTAGTGGTCTTTCCAATCCTATAACAATCCGCTGCATCATTATATGCTATTCTTTGCGCTGTGGGTCCACACATGCCATACATAATCACTGTATATGACAACATGACCAAAGAAATTGCCACCACTATGCAACCCTACAACGAAAACACTCACTATAATCTTAGAGCGAACACTTGGCATACAAACAACCATTCCTCCTCCCTAAAACAATATTCCCAACACTCTAAAACTCCCACATGAACACTTCTTCTATATGAGTCCTAAAACTAACCATTCGTACCTATCTATCGAGACTAAAAGAACTCAAAAAGCAACGTTCATCGCGAGGCAACCTCAATTACGAACATTAATCTAAGTACGTATTTTACCAAACTCTATTCAATCAGCATCCATAAAGACTGCATGGTGCATATGGTTACCCAAAAGGCATAAACCGTAAAAACTCCAAAATGTCTGAGCGTCATACATCTCGTTATCGAAACATGCCGTCTTAAGTATGTCTTCTATCTTCAATGCAACTCTAATCCTTGGCGTAGAGTGGTGAGGAACCTGACCGCAGGTCTTTCTTGGAGAATAACAGCTATCGCTTGTAGTTGGTCAAAAAAATTCATACAAACTCCGCGGAGAGATAACGCGTTCCTTAGATCGTCACAAGGTAGGCGGTTGGTTCGAGCGTCGGGGGGTCTATAGGGACCGATACATCATACGTAGTCGAACCATCCTTCTTCTGACAAAAGAACAAACACTTGTAGTGCGCCCCATGGGAATGACAAGGTCGATGAAACCCTTGTCTTGCGAGCGCGAGCGCGAGTCGCGCAGAGAGGCCTGGACAATTCTTGCATCTCGTGAAGGCCAAAACGATATGGAGAGGAATTCGCAATGGCGTCACTCCAGAACTAGATCTATGCGTAAACCCCACTTGTCGTTTGCGAGCAATCCATGACAATCTTCTGGAAAAACTCATTTACAAAATCCACGTAACCATAGATATATCGCTCAACTTTGGTTCTCACTACACACACACACTACACACCTTCAATGCATTGGTTGATTCCTGACGGGTCCGTTTCCGAGTACCCTAAGATGATCCACCATCCTCCACTGGTATGTTCTACTACATACTCATGACATACTATACACATCAAAACTATGTTGGGACAACCAATCCATTCACACAACAATCACATCAAAACTTCATGACCTAAAGCGATAAATTTATGCTAAATAGGGAACTTTCTAGTTCTAGTTTACATACGAATTCCTAGTTCACTCTACTTTTTTACCATCAGCTACTCCTACATCCACATAACCAGGATTCACAATACGAAGGTTTCACGTTAAGTAAGGCACAAATATCAGTAGATAGAACTAAAATCGGCTTCCAGAATCAAATAATACATACAAAAGTAGATCATCAGAGAGGACACGTAACCCGATTACAACGTTAGTGATCCTGGACCCGCCTTCCATTGCATTCACATTCACGTTGAAACTCTTCCCTAACTTGGTTCCATTGCTTCGGTATTTTCGGCTATAGCCCTCCAAAGCCAATTGAATTCCAACTTGTCAGGTGCTCGATTCAACTTGGACAAGTGTTGCGAAAATGAAGTCCAAACAACCAACACTCATAGCACACTCTCGAATTGTTACTCATTCTAACAGCATTCACCGGAGCTACTTGCCTAACCGGTGCCCGACAATCCCTGGCAAAATGACCCGGTTTCTGAAAATTAAAGCACACGTTGCAAGGTCTGTTTTCTGGATGAAAAGTATAACACTAATACAAACTTGCCACACTTAGAACTTGAGCTTGCAATTTCATTTCTAGGAGGGGCTGTTGCCACAAACCCAGTTCCCGTCTTTGCCTTCTTGTTGTCTTTCCAAGATCCTCCAGTTTTACTAGACTCCTCCACTCCCCTTCTCTTATCACTACCCTTTGTCAAGGTGGCCACAACTGATAGCTTTCGTCATGTAAGTACCCAGCTCTCTCAATATGCATTCTTTGATAGTAGTTGGTTTTGTTTGCTCGAAGCATTTCCTCAAATCCCAAAGCCAGTCCAGCTATGTACCTCTTAATACGAGATGACTCAGGTGTAACTAAGTGGGGACCCAACTTGGGAGCAACTCATAAACTCAAAACTATCAGTGTAGGCAGCATGATTAGCTCCCACCATCTTGTGATTCCAAAACTCATTCTCCAATTTCTCCATTTCATTACTTGGGCAGAATTCTTCAAGCATCAATGCCTTAAAATCGTTCCATGTCATGGCCATTGCAGCCTCACGTCCTCTTGCTTGACTTGAGTGTCGTTCCACCCATCAAAGCTTTGTTCACCAATGAACTTATCGCATACCTCACCTTTGATTTCTTTTCGCACAACCACAATATCAATCCACAATTTCACAACTTCTCGATCCAAACGAGTAAGCACTATCACACCTCCTTTCCCATCATACGTCTTGGGACTTTCAAAGATTGGGAATGCCTTGAAAATGCATCCTTTTCCCACCATTTCCCATTTCCACACACCACCATTTCTCCAATACAGTTATAAGCATTGTTCACATTGTTAGTCACAACTGATGACAATACCTGAGGAGAAGAATGGTTTGCAATTGCTGAGACGAAAATTAGCAAACAATGTTCAGTGTTCTCGTTGATGTTTGTTATCGTTGTTCTAAAGTTGCTATCCGACGTGATGGAGCCATTTTCTATAAGATATAAAATTTATATACATTAGACGATATAATAGGGATCATGATCTTATCATACTTCTTAATAACCATATACATACATGCAACGCATCAACAATAATCCATGTAATCATACTTGCAAGTCCACCTATGTTGTGGCGCATGTATAATTATGTTGGCCACCATAATTATAATGCCTCCCATTCCACAGTTGTAACTCCCTCCATGAAGACACTTCATAAAATAAACATACCATAATAGCATCTAAAAAAAATATGAACCACAATTAACACAAGGAATAATCCTAATAATCACTTTAATTATTAAAACTTCAGAATCCAACCATCGAAAAAATAACATTCCTAACAATGGCACCAAATATTAACCCCCACGATTTTATGGTCATGGACGACAGTCAATAATCAACTATGGTATTTTATTATTCTGTACAGCAGTTTGCTTTAAATCGAAAATCGTAAGTTAAATCGCGTAAGCTAAAAAATTTTCGTTCACTGTACAACGGCATCAAACATATTAAATGTTACAATCAAGCAAGTGTTGAATATTATTTTGAGGAAATTATTACTTTGTTTATTTTATTTTTATTGGTTTGCGTAAATGAGATTACGTTTCGTCATAAAATACTTTAGGCAATACCCGGAACCACCAAAACTTTTTCTACCTTCAACAAATACCACACATTTATACCCAATACCTAAACTTTACAAAATAACATCACTTATAAACATATCAAACCGGACATAGGTGATGTATAAAGAAAACTCACAAAAATTCCAACCCACATGGTCCCTTATTACACTCTACACATTAAATGAAGCCATACTTCCCAAACTTCCCATACTTTTGACCAATGGCTCCCTAAAATCCCTCATCTTGTCTTGTATAGTGTTATTGACTAGCTTTTATACATATAAGTCTTTCACTCCTAAAGAAAGATAAGATACACTTCAACACTTAACAAAAATAAAAAACAATATCTCTCTTTTTGCTCTTATCAACCCACGACATCAAACACCCCTTTTTTATAATTCATAACTTGATTTTCCAAGTCCATACATACATACCTACATCATATCTAAGATGTCTTAAGTTGTTTGACAAAGTGTTTTCGGTTAAGAGTTACATGTATTGGAAGTAAAGAAGATAGTATTAGGGTTTTCAAACCTAATCTAGTGTTTTATCATACTATTTGCAAAGCTTTTGGTTTTTAATCTAAACAAGGGATTTAGATTATATTTCTCATCATCATCATCAAAGATGGTAACTAAAAACCCTATATGTTCTTACATTTATCATTATATGCATAATTTTAAGTTCTTTTATAGCAAAATCTCCATAGCGGAACTTTTAAACATGTAAAAAGATTTTTACTTTGAATCAATCATATTGTATACACTTTTTACATATGTTATGATGTTAATGATATCATGTTAAAATAGATATAAAAGTATTGTACCATGTTGATTTAGTGTAAAAATGAATATGTACAAATTAGGGTTTTCAAAGTTACTTAATATGTAACAAATAAAATATTACATAAGGACTTGTAAACCTTGTTCATGGACTTTGTTCAATTTTGATATGAATACAAAAATAAGGTTATAATGGAAGTAATAAGGTAACATCCGATAAAATTTCCCGAATTTTACAGAATTATTTTAAACCGATGAACTTTCTCGAGTCAGACATTGACTTTTTGACTATTTGGGTCTTTCGTTGCCTTCATAAAAAGCCGATAACCATTACCGGAAGCTGTGACCGATAAAAGTATTTCGTAACATATTCAAAATAATCAATCATAATTGGATTATTATACACTTCTCTAGTTGCGGAAGTTTATTTTTTAACATATTTGGGTTCGACAAACGAAAAAGATATATTATTAATTCATAGTTGAAATTAACACAAACGACGCAGCTAAAAACCACATTTTCACAACTCGGGAAAACCCTAATGTAATTTGATGCAACAAACGATATTCCAGACAACTTATTTAGTTTTTACCTGAGACTTAAAAACAACGCAGAAGAGGCTAAAACAGCCTCTCAAAGTTTGAAAACTGCACACAACGGGATACGACACACAAAATAATCTAAATTTATTTTTGATAACATAATATTTAATAAAAATATTAAAAAAATCCATAACATTTTGTTCAAAAAAAAAACGTTCATTGATAACACGAATATTCAAGTTAAAATCCATTTTTATTTTAACCGAGTCACAAAATAAATAATAGATATTTTTATAAATGTTATAAAAATATTATTGAAAACGACTATTTAAATAATACTCAATTTTAATCATAAAAATGATTTGGAAAAACAAGGGCGGCAAGTTTCGGTGACTTGAATCATCCGATTAAGTCGCTCAAACAAGTCCCCGAGACGACTATTTTACAAAATAATACTCGAAAGTTACGTATTTGGTCCCTGTGAAAAAGTTACAAAATTTCACTCTCAAGTTTTTAACACTTGTCACAAATTTTAAAACTTTTTTTTATAAACATAAAAGTTTTATTGAATTTTCATTTCTATCTCAAATTATACACACACACAAATACATAAAATGCTCTCATCCCTCCCTAAAAATTCCGGCAGCCTCTCCAACACCAGCCTCCCGCCGCCGTCGCCGCCCGCCGGCCACCGGAAAACTTTTTCGGTGACTTTTCCGGCCAACACCAAAAACACACCTCGTGACCCGATCTACCCGATCCTCATATCCACACGCCGCCACGCGCCTCCACCCCCCCTCCGGCAGCCACAGCCGGCCACCACCGTCATCATCATCACCATCCTAAGCACCACCACCATCCTCACCACCCTACGCCACCTCTCCACCCTCGACAGCCCCTAAAAGGGTGCGTTCGGTTTTGTATTCAGCACCAACAGGTGCGTTTGTTTCGGGTATAAAACAGCCACAAAGGGCGTGTTTGTTTTTGTGGTGAAAAGCACCACTAAGGTGGTGTTTGTTTCGGCAGTTAAACAGCCCCGACGAGGGTGCGTGTTGGTTTACGAGAACACAAACCCACGAGAGGGAGCAGGGTGATGTTTTAGTTTAAAAAATTCAGTTAGGGCTGCGCTTGGTTTCTGAAAAATACACCACACATGAATTTTTGTGTTTGTTGTGGTTAAACAAAGCCTAAGGGCTTGTTTTGTGGTTTTGGGCAACCCCACAAGGGGTGAGTTTGGTTTACTAGAATCGCGAATGGGGTAGGTTTGGTTGGTTTGCTAGCCTCAACGGGTGTGTTCGGTTGGGATTGAAAAGCATAAGGGGCGTTTGGTTTAGCAGATTTCCATAAGGGGGCGTTTGGGTGAGTAGATTTACCGAAATGGTGTGTTTGGGTTAAAATGAATTAACAATAAATATATTCTAAAATTTTATAAATATAAAAATTTTAAAACGAATTATAAATTAAAAGTCGATATATATATATTGGAGTGTTTAAATTGGTTAAAACAAATATGTATATTTTATTATCACTTGTTTAAGTTTAACACACAGACAAATAATAAACAAAATTATATAATATAAATATATATATATATATATATAAATATAATATATATATATAGATATAAATATATATAAAAAATATATATAAATATATAGTAATAATATATATTACTTATAACACTGGGTGTTTGAAATATCGAAACGCAAATAATTGTAATATATATTGATTGAGGGAAAATGTTAGATTTTATAAATATGGAAAACGATAAATAAACGGAAATGTCATGGTGAAATTTATATAAATTTTCATATTTTGTAATGTTTTACTAAAGCTTCTATTATTTAAGAAACTGATAAAAGTACTAAACAAATATTTAAGGATGTAATGATGTTGTAATTTATACAAAAACCGAAAAACGAAACAAAAACTATACTTATACATGAGATAACAGTTTTAGACAACGAACAGTCGAAAGAAACGAAATCTAATTTTTAAATATTACATTATATTTTATAATGGTTTAATAAACTTTTTTATAAACAAGCGGTTTGTTTACATTCATAAACGCGTTTAGGGAACACACACACCACACACACACACCATTATCAAAGTATTTTTATTAACTAAAATAAAGTGTCACTAAGCTATTGGTTTTAAATTATTTACACCACTTATTATAAATAACTTGCAAAGCATTATAAACGTCCAACATTAATCTTTGGATTTTCTGTCTATGGTTTATAAGAACTCACGGTATGAATTTATATAAGGGTATTTTCAATGTAATATATATATATAATGTATACATCTCTGTGTCGTTCATTTTTCAATCCATTTATTTAGCCAACCTCCAAGATATTACAACTTTAAATCAAAATCTTTTATCAACGTGTCGTGTTGACATAACAATTCATCGGGAAACCCAAACACAGACATTCCTAGAGTAGTGGGAACCTTAGCCGTTACAAAGAGTAAATGCTAAATCTTGATCTAGCCCTTTCGATCTTTTCGTTACACTGTTGTGCATAATTGATGCCTAATCTTAACAAGGTTGGGGCGTTGTATCTGGCGTCATCAATGGTGAGTGTTAATACACACCCACAACACACACCGGTGACATTGTTTGAGGACAACGAGATTTCGGGGGGGAGATAATACAGTGTCCCAAGTTACATACTTGGGTTTTACATTTAGCTATAGATGATAGCGGCAGGCATGGGGGGTGTGAGGCCGGAGGAGAGCGTGTTGTGTGTATAGCTGCGTTTATAGCGATAGTATATAGTTACAGGAAGACTATGTGGGGAGATGTTAAGGGTGAAGTTGTAAGAGAGGTCTGTGGTTTGAGTAAAGAAATGGTGGGTTAGCGGTGTGCTTCATTGTGTGTCTGAGAGAGTAGCGGGTGTAGTTTTTATTAAGAGCTGTGTTTGAAGTGGTTGGTTTATTTTGTAGTTGTGAAATAATATTTGAAAGTTATTTGATGGTTTTGTTTTTGTATTGAATGGTGGTAAGTGTGTTGAGAGAAATGTTATAAATAAATACTGGACTTATTATCTCTTACGTATAAGTAAGAACTACAATTGACTTTGCCGACTACGTTATATAAAATGTAATTCTCATTTGTTGAATTGGGTCAGACACCGGTGGGCAAAGTCATTTGGCATATTATATGCTACATTAATTACTCGGTCATGACTTACGTCAACATAATACATTTTGTGTGATAACGTATCTGTTTATAGACTAAGTCACATACATTTTGGAAATCTTGTGTCCACACTACTTTGTTAATCATTACTGATTATTAAACATTTTCATTATACTGACTGCAGGTGAAGCAGTAAACCTATACTCTTTTTGAATTTTCAACATTTATGTTACAAAAATCTATTAACTCATACAACTTTATGATGACATTTTTTAGAGGCAACACACTATTTTTTCTTCTCAGGTGAATTAGATTGCTTGGATTATCTGATATGTGCATTGGAGTCTAAAATTGAACAAGATTTCATTCATGGTATTTCTACATACATACAAATGCACACACACACACACACACTATTATTGTTCAACTTCTTGTGGTGATGCAAATTATGGGACAAATGTGTATATCAATTTCAAGAACAATTAACGAGATTTAAATTTCACACATACGACGCATTTAAGGTCGTTCTATGTTCATGTGCTTTGTATTATGAAAATAACAGCCACCCGGACATTACTTCCGCAAGCGACTATATACTTTTGGGGTGTATTTACATATACACGTCTTGCACTACACACTTTCTAGGTTTAATGTAATAAAAAGTCTTCATAGGTAAACTTGTAAAATCTAGGGTTTCTTTAAAATAGGAGTTATGGGTTCATAAAGATGATTGATTATGGATTGTTATCATGGACCTTTTGGACCAAGAGATGACTACGGACTTATATATGTAAAGACATATAATAATATAGGCATTAAAAGACTTTTGGTAATTTACAAAGTTAAATAAAGTTATATAAAACAAGAGTTTACAACACAAATTCAAAGCAAGACATCTAAACTTTTTGTTTTAAATACGCGAGCCATCCAAACCTTACCATTTTTATGTTTTATATAAAATGTACGTCACATTGACGAATCCAAAAAGCAAAGAAACTCGAAAAACGGATTTACATAACGAAAAAGATACACTAAATTACGATTATACTAATTAAACAGGTTTATAAAATAAACTTTTATAAAAACAAGTTAAAACTAATACAAACAGAAGGTTTTGGATATTTTTTATTCACACACATACAATTTTAGGATTCCAAAAAGATAAGAATCGTGACTTTTCAAACAATAACGAAGAAGTTATGAATTTCGCGAGTTTATACACTTAAAATGTATAAAAATACTTTTATAAAACCATTTTTATAAACGTTACTGTTCATGATAGATAAACTATATTTTTGTAAACCTTAATAAATAAATAGAACTTTCAATTACGAGAAAGTTCTCGAAAGAATCGCTAAAAACGGAGCTATAACGAATAATGATTTGGTTAAATGGTTGGCATATGGTGAGATAACGGGATTTTGGAATGTCGTAATGACGTTTTAACGGGTTTTATGATAACAAAAACTAATAAAAATAGCCTTTAAACGTGGTGTGAACAGTAAAAAGTATTGTTTATCAGGGGACTAAAAATATGAAAATGTCAAATATTGATAACTCGACTTAATACGAAAACGTGGACATAAGAAACGCAAGAAACGGACTTGAAACGCGAAAGTTACGCCAGTTTTACTACAAACTGAAATTATAAACGTTTATAACTTATTTAAAAACCAATTTTCTTCCAAAACAAGTTAGATGGTGATTTAGCCATATAAAATGAAATAAGGTAGAAGTTACCCAATGTGATACAAGTAACTTGATAACGACCTATATTGGATTAGGTCTGCACGTCGATCATAACTCTTGTGACGCATTTTCTTGACTACACTTAGATATTCGCTTCACAATCAGGTGAGTTCATAGCCCCACGTTTTTACATGCATTTGTCTATAAGTTTTTTAAGTGGTGAAAACATGCATGTTTTACAAATGGACACAAGTGGATACTTTTACATTATGATTACGTGTTGCCTAAGTAGCGATAACCCTAACTGACGCACCAATTATCATGCACTGTCCAATTACAGGATAGTGAGCCGCGAATTTTATGAATAGTTCAGTGGACTAGGAAGAGACATCCCCATATCGGAGTGATAAAGCTATCACTGGGCAAACGAACGTATACCATGTCGAACATAGGATTTTGCGGGTTAGAACATCATCAGGGGCAATGTAGGCCATTATATATGGTATTCCATTTAGTCCGAGCTTTAGTGTCATGAGCTTAGAAGCAACGTAATAACATTTATAATATGTCATGCATCGAGTTGCATTAACATACACTTGGGAATCTTGTGTCCTATAATATACATTTATCAAACCTATGAATTTACCAACATTATTGATGACGTTTTAAAGCAATGTTTTGCAGGAGTCAGTAGCATAATTGCCAAGTATACATTGGAGTGATTTTTGTTTTGAAGTCATGCTAAAGAATGGTTGCATTAACGTTTTTGGAAACTCTTTTGTTGACTGAACGTCAGTATCTTTGTAATAATAACAATGCCAAGTTTAAAGCTTCGGGCTATTTTGTATCAAACCATTTGTCACACAACACACACACATGTATCAGTTTTTAAAAAGACGACGTTTTGGTCGATCTATATAATATCTTGTGTTATTGATCTGGGAAAGTAACACAGCCCCGGACACAACACACACAATTTATCCGCTGTGACCCAATTTGGGAAGTGTTACAGATTGGTATCAAGAAGCAAGGTTAAAGAGAACCACAGGTCAAATGTTTTCAGACTATAACTCGTTTTCAAACATCGAATTCATACAAAATGGGTTTTACATCGGACAAAATACATATGTGCATACATTCATACTATCTACTTGTTGGCAAAAATTCAAAAGGAGTTGGTTGACTAGATGCATTTGTAAATTGACATACATGTTTTGATGTAAAATGTTAAATTACTTATAATAGAGTCTTATATATAAATACTAATATAAGCTATTTTGACATATTCAGATTCTAGTCATGTCAGATTCTGAATGTATCGGGGGTTTACATACACGAGAGGTTTCCACTCCTATTTGAGGGTTTATCAGACATAAGATCATCGATAGCCGATGCTTCACGGAGTACCGTTTGAGCTGTCCTTGAGAATGCAGAGGACCCATACCTGAGGCCGCTCTCAGGCCCCACCCCCTCCAAATTACGAGGGTGCCTCCTAGGCCCAGAAGGAGTCCCCAGAGCAGTCAACTACCTTCGCCAGATTAAGTTCTGAGAATGGCCCAGAGCAAGATGCATGATGAGATTGTTGGCTCGAGAGGATCACCAATGTTGAGGATTGCCATCACCACTGCTCATCACCTTGACATGTCCCAGAATCCTAAAGATCTTGAGGCGGACCCAGAGGAGGATGACGATGAGGACCCCGAGGAGGATCCTGTCGATTATCCTGCCGATGGAGAGATGACGACGATGACGATGAATGGGGTCATATATAGGATGAGAGTGAAGATGATACATGGGACCTTCGTGAGGCCGATGAGAGGAGGAGGAGGCACCCAGCACTCTGCCGACTCTATAGTTGTTGCCGTTTACCAACATCTGATCAGGCCCATCAACGGAGGAGATACAGACCCATAGCCATTCGACGACTGAGGGAGTTCTCGGCCCACACTACCACCTACAAAACCCTGCATATCCGTTTAGACAGCTAAGGATTTTCTATTTCCACTACACACATTACCTACACAGTATGGGTCTATGCAAGGTTGCCATACTTCTCGCTATATCTACTCCACCATCATCACCACTCTCCCCATGGTCTTCACCACTTCCCCAGATACCTTCTCCATCACTACCACTATCACCACCCTCACCTGTGTTATCTCCAGCACCAACCCCCCCCCCCCCTCCTAGCCCCATTCGTTCATTGGGCTATCAAGTTACTATGATCCGGCTGAGAGCTGAGCCATTGCATCTACTTCTTATTCTCTACCATTACCACCACCCTTCATACTCTCCCCCACCAGATCAGATGCACCATCATCAGGGATACCACCACCCTTGCCCATATCAGTTCCTACTTCATCACCACCATTGCTACTACCCTCTGCTAGTCGTAGGAAGAACAGACCCGAGGTTACTTTACCACTCAGGAAGAGGATTAGATATCTCTCTTGTCCTAGATACAATCGCGAGAGTATACCCATACTGCTGCGAGCTGCTATACCGGCTGGATGTGATAGGGCATAACTATGGCTTTGTAGCTACCTAGGATAGGAAGATCAGGCAGATCCGGTAAGAGATGTTGGATATGGATTCACCGACACATGGAAAATATCAGTTGAGACCTACCGGGGGCACCAGTACACACTTAACAAAACACGAGATTGGGTCACATATACAGCATTTGAGACTAAGGTTTCACACACACACACACTCAACTGAGAATTATACTGAGGTTAGCCCATAATGCGATGTCAGATGATAGCTAATTGGCTGGCTCGGCTCAATATTGTGTTTAGAGACAACGAGCACAATGCATATACACATCCATCAATGAGCAGACGGTATATTGTCCTGAGAGGCTTTGGAGGCGATCGAAGGATGCAAGTGATCTTTGCCCGCGGAGAGGTTTAATGTAACTGCTCACATACCGTACTAGGTCAGATGCAGAATTTAGAAGTTTCATGAGCTGCTGATCGCCAGGAGAGTACAGCTGTGACTTCAGAGATGCTGCGAAGGCATCATAGGCGATCTGCAGAGATGAGAAGAGTTAGGACAGCTGATCGTTGCCCGACAATAACAACACATTATACAGATATTGACATTGAAGCAGTCATTACATGGACATGTGACCCACAGACTACAGGACAGGAGACAGCAACTACAAGGACAGGTACCGCAACTACAAAAGGACAGCGCAGGTGAACCCCTGAGGTCCTGCACAAGCCCATCCTGCAGAGAGGCTGGTAGCAATTCATAGTTAGATCATGTTATGGCCTAGATCTCATTTTGATAAAGCCTGCAAGTAATTACATGTTTAATACCCCGCTAGTACGCTTAGGTTTTGTTAGTTTATATTGTAACCAAATCGTATATGATCATTTTTGAATCTGAACCATTCATGGTATAATTTCAATTTATATATGAATGGTTGTATTAAATGTCACGTCTGTAATCGAATTTGTCTATGAATGAATGTCGATTTGGTTTTACATTGTTGATTACAATTCAGTTTGTATGATTTCACCAGTGTGAAGGATCTCACATTATTTAATCTATGTAAATGTCGTGTCATGGTTATGAATTATTAATGAAATCTAACGAGGTATGGAAGATTTTCCTTGTGATTGAAGAAAATGGCACCAAAATGAGCCACAAGGTCAACGATCGTCACAACACCCCATGCCCCAATAGCAACCAACCACACATACGTCAACTAATGCGCCCCAACTTCAGCAATGATTGACCAAGTTGTAACATGCCGCAGCGTTTGTGTTGGCTACACTTATGTCAAATAGGAATGGAGAAGACAAGCCACACTTCGGGAACGAGGGTGGCAGAAGGACTGAACGCAGATGCTCGAGAATGCACTTACCAAGACTTTATGAAGTGCAAACCTCTATATTTCAAAGGCACTGAGGGAGTTGTTGCATTAACTCAATGGTTCGAAAGGATGGAGACTATTTTCTGCATAAGCAACTGCTCTGTGGAAAATCAGATTAAGTTTTCCACTTGTACTCTTCTAGCAGGTGCTCTAACATGGTGGAATTCCCATGTTTTGACTGTCAGTCATGATGTTGCATATGCAATGACAGAGGTCTCGATCTGATAACGAGAAATGACTGACAGGTACTGACAAAGGACGAGATGAAAAAGCTCGAGACTGAATTGTGAAATTTGAAAGTGAAGGGTACTGATGTGATTGGGTACAACCAACGTTTCCAGGAACTAACCTCTCGCAGGTGTGTTAGGATGTTTCCTGAGGAGTCTGACAAGATTGAAAGGTACGTCGGGAGTTGCCCGACATGATCCTGGAATATTGTAACGCATCAAAGCCGAAAACCATGCAAGAGGCTGTTTAAATGGCCCACTGAACTAATGGTAAGAAATGTCAGCACCATTGCTGAAAGACATAGGCTGAGAAACAAAAGAAGTTTGAAACTTTCCCGAAATAATCAAAAAACCATACAACAACAAAACAAGAGACAGAACACTAGCATGGCTTATACTGCGGGGACTAGTGACAAAAAGCCATACGGGGGATCCAAACCCCTATGCTCAAAAGGCAATTATCACCACGATGGTCCATGTGCTCCAAAATGCCACAAATGCAACAAAGTTGGCCATTTTGCCCATGATTGTAGGAGTGCGGGAAATGCCAACAATGCTAACAATCAGAGGGATACTGGGTCAGGCCAGAAATCTACTTGATTCGAGTGTGGAGTTCAAGGACACTTCAAGAGGGAAGTCCAAAAGACTAAGAACAACAAATAACCGTAGGAAAATCAAGTTGTTAATAGACAGGGCTCCAGCCAATGTAATGACAGTGGGACATGCAAGCATAACCTGCCCAGAATCTAACGTCGTGAACGGTTACATTCCTTCTCAACAACCGCTAATGCGTCTATATTATTTGATACAAGTGGCCGATAACGATTTTGTGTCTACTACATTATTAGTCCCAAATGGATATCACCCATCGTACCTTATAACACTATTATTGATGTCCGAACTAGCTGACGGGAGGATAATGGTTAGAACACTATCCTTAGGGGTTGCACATTAAATCTCCTGAACCACCATTCACATTAATTTAATTGCCCTAGCAAGAACTTGGTAGTTTTGATGCTATAATTGGTATGGATTGGTTGGCTAAGTACCAAGCAATCATTGTGTATGCCAAGAAGATCGTTCATATCCCCTGGGGAAATGAAACATTAATTGTTCATGGTGACAGAAGCAACCGGGGACACGAGGCTCGTCTGCACATTATCTCATACTCTAAAACACAAGAATACATGCTAAAAGGATGTCCAGTCTTTTTGGCACATGTCACTACAAATGAGGTTGAAGACAAGTCGGAGAAGAAGCGACTTGAGGATGTACCAATAGTTCAAGATTTTCCTGAAGTCTTTCCTGAGGACTTGCTGGGTCTTCCTCCGACTCGACAAGTGGAATTTCAAATCGATTTAATACCTGGTGCTGCACCCGTAGCTCGGGCGCCTTATCGATTGGCACCTTCTGAAATGAAAGAGTTGTCGGAGCAACTAAAAGAACTATCTGAAAAAGGCTTTATAAGACCCAGTTCCTCACCCTGGGGAGCTCCGGTCTTGTTTGTCAAGAAGAAAGACGGATCATTCCGGATGTGCATTGATTACCGGGAATTGAATAAACTAACGGTGAAGAACCGTTATCCGCTCCCAAGAATTGATGATTTATTTGATCAGCTTCAAGGGTCGAGTGTCTACTCGAAGATCGACCTAAGGTCGGGTTATCACCAACTGAGGGTTCGAGAAGAAGACATTTCGAAAACCACTTTCAGGACTCGTTAGGGCCGTTATGAATTTCAAGTTATGCCATTTGGTTTGACAAACGCACCTGCCGTATTCATGAACCTTATGAATCGGGTGTGCAAACCATATTTGGATAAATTCGTGATTGTCTTTATTGACGATATTCTAATAACAAAGAACAAGCAAGAACACAGAGCACCTTAACTAATATTATAATTGCTTAAGCAAAGAGGGAGTTGTAATGCCAAATTTTCCAGTGTGATTTTTAGATTCCAAATACAGTTCCTTGGTCACCGTGATTCGATAGATGAGGGGAATTCATGAGGATCTTGCCAAGATCGAATCCATTAAAGATTAGGCATCTCCTAAGTCACCAACGAAGATTCGTCAATTTTCAGGTCTTGCTGGGTATTATCGTAGATTCATTAAAGGGTTTTTGAAGATCGCCAAACCGATGACCAAGCTCACCCAGAAGAAGGTCAAGTTTGAGTGGGGTGATAAACAAGAAGCAGATTTTCAACTGTTGAAGCAGAAGTTGTGCAGTGCATCAATCCTGGCCTTACCTAAAGGAAGGACGGAAGATTTATTGCATACGCGACAAGCTTCTTAAATAAAGGTTCGGGCGCTGTGTTAATGCAAAGATAAGGTGATTGCTTATGCATCACGCCAACTAAAGATTCATGAGAAGAACTATACGACACTTGACTTGAAGCTGGACGAAGGGTTCACTCTACAAGATTATGGAGGCACTACCTATATGGAACCAAGTGCACGATGTTCACTGATCATAAGAGTCTACAACACATTCTTAATCAGAAAGAGTTGAACATGAGGCAACATCGTTGGTTGTAGTATGCTCAGATGATTAACTACTGTGAGATTCGTTATCACCCAGAAAGGCAAACGTTGTTTGTAGATGATGCCTCTAAGCAGGAAGGAGAGAGGATCAACCATTAAGAGTTCGAAGCCTTTAGTCATGACTATTGGCTTGGATCTTCCCAAACAAATCTTGAATGCTCAGACTGAAGCACGAAAAACCAGAGGATCAACAAGAACGAAGATGATTAGAGGCATTGTTTGCTGAAAATGCTAAGGATCCAGAGAAAGCTAAGAAAGGAAAAAGTTGGAACCGCGTGCGGAAGGAAATCATGCTTCAATGCAGTAGTTAGGTTACCATGTTATGGCAACATTGAGGACTGTGATTATACACGGAGGCCACAATTCAAAATACACTAATCTACCAGGTTTCCGACAAGATGTACCAAGATATGAAGAAGCTATATTGGTGGCCCAATATGAAAGCCGACATTGCCACCTATGTAGCAAGTGTTTGACATGTCACTAAGGTTATAGGCGAACACTCAAATGACCACCAGGGAATTGTTGGTACAACCCAAGATACCTGAATGGAAGTGGGACAATATCACTATGGATTTTGTCACGAAGCTTCCTAAGTCATCGTAAGGCTACGACACTATTTGGGTGATCGTTGACCAACTCACTAAGTCCGCAATTTTTGTACCAATGAGAGAGACTGATCCGATGGATAAACTTGCAAGAATGTACCTAAAGGAGGTTGTCACGAGATATGGAATACTTGTCTCAATCATTTGTGATCGTAACCCGAGATTTGCATCTAATTTCTGGAGGTCACTTCAGAACGCTTTGGGTACTAATTTGGATATGAGCACTGCGTACCATCCACAAACTGACGGGCAAAGCGAGAGGACCATTCAAACTCTCTAGGATATGCTGCGTGCTTAAGCGATCAAATTCAGAAAGGGTTGGGTTAACCATTTGCCATTAGTCGAGTTCTCATATAACAATAGCTATCACGCTAGCATCAAGGCCGCACCATTCAAAGCACTTTATGGTCGAAAGTGTCGTTCACCTGTTTGTTGGACCGAAGTTGGAGAAGCTCAAATCCTCGGTCCAGAACTGATTCAAGAGACCACTGAGAAAATCATCCAAATAAAGCAAAGGATGCAAGCCGCTCGTGATCGACAGAAGAGTTACGCCGACCTGAAGCGTAAACCAATGGAATTCCAAGTCGGGGATAAAGTTATTCTTAAATTTTCGCATTAGAAAGGGGTCGTACGTTTTGGAAAATGGGGGAAGTTAAACCCCAGGTATGTTGGACCTTTCAAGGTGTTAGAAAAGGTCAAAGAGGTTGCTTACAAGCTCGAGCTTCCTGAAGAGCTGAGTAGAGTTCAAAATACATTCCATGTGTCTAACTTGAAAAAGTGTCATGCCGACGAACCATTAGCCATTCTGTTGGATGGACTTCATCTTGATGACAAGCTTCATTTTGTTGAGGAACCATTAGAAATAGTGGGCCGTGAAGTTAAACGGTTGAAGCGAAGAAGCCGCAAATCCATTGAGTCAAAGGGATTCGATGGAACTCCAAGCGAGGTCCGAGTTTTAACGTGGGAAAACGCGATGGATCAATTCCGGAAAGAAATACCCACACTGTTTCATCAAAGACCGCACCGTCGACAAGTGCCGCATCTTAAGCCTTGAGGACAAGGCTCACTTAACAGGGGAGACTATAAACACCCATGTTTTAGATTCATGGACACCGTCAATAAATCAACTATGTATTTTTAGTATTGCGTTTGCTTTAAATCGTAATTGTTAAGTTAAATCGCTTAAGCTAAAAATTATCGTTCAATGTAAACGGGCATCAAACAATTAAATGTTTACATAAGCAAGGTGTTTTAATAATTATATTGAGATAATTATTAACTTGTTTATTTATTTTTCTTAGTTGCTTAAAGTGGATACGTTTTCGCAATAAAATACGTTTAGGCATACCCGGAACCACCAAAACTTTTCTACGCTTCAACAAATACCCACATTTATACCCAATACCCAAAATTTACAAAATAACATCACATATATACATATAAAACCGGACATAGGTGGATGTATACAAAGAAATATCACAAAAATTCACCACATGGTCTTATGTACATCTCTACACATTAAATGAAGCCATACTTCCCAAACTTCCCATACTTTTGACCAATGGCTCCCTAAAAAAAATAAACCACATCCTTGTCTTGTATAGTGTTATTGACTAGCTTTTATACATATAAGTCTTTCACTCCTAAAGAAAGATAAGATACACTTCAACACTTAACAAAAATAAAAAACAATATCTCTCTTTTTGCTCTTATCAACCCATGGCATCAAACACCCCTTTTGTATAATTCATAAATTGATTTTCCAAGTCCATACATACATACCTACATCATATCTAAGATGTCTTAAGTTGTTTGCAAGGGTTTGTTAAAGATTTACAAGTATTGAAGCAAAGAAAGTAAGATTTTTGTAGTGGGTTTTTATGTTTTCATCAAACATAATCTTAGGGTTTTCATTCTATTGCAAGCATTGAGTTTATAATTCTAAACAAGGGTTATACATATATTTCTCATCATCATACATCCATAAAGAAGGTTAACTAAAACTGATAACCTGACCGAAGGTCTATCTTGGAGAAATAACGCGATCCTTGTAGTTGGTCAAATAAATCATCAATCCTCGGAAGAGGATAACGATTCTTAATCGTCAACTTGTTCAGCTCTCTATAATCGATACACATACGTAGCGAACCATCCTTCTTCTTGACAAATAACACTGGCGCTCCCCATGGAGAATGACTAGGTCGTATGAAACCCTTGTCTTGCAACTCCTGCAGCTGCCCAGACAATTCTTGCATTTCCGAGGGCGCTAGTCGATATGGAGACTTCACAACAGGCGTCACTCCAGGAACTAGATCTATGCGAAACTCCACTTGTCGTTGCGGAGGCAATCCTGACAAGTCTTCTGGAAACACATCTTCAAATTCACGTACCACAGATATATCGCTCAACTTTGGTTCATCCTCCTTTGCACTCTTCAATGCTTTGGTGATTCCTACGGCCCGTTCTCCATGTACCCTAAGGATCCTACCATCCTCCACGGGTATTTCTACTACCTTCTCATGACATACTATCACAGCCTTATGTTGGGACAACCAATCCATTCCCACAATCACATCAAAGCTTCCATGACCTAAAGGTATTAAGTTTATGCTAAACAGGGAACCTCCTAGTTCTAGTTTGCAGTCACGGATAATTCTATCCACTTCTACTTTCTTACCATCAGCTACTTCTATCACATAACCAGGATTCACAATACTAGGTCTCACATTAAGTAGGGGCGCAAATTCAGTAGATATGAAACTAAAATCGGCTCCAGAATCAAATAATACGGTAACAAAGTGATCATTCAGAGAGAACGTACCCGTTACAACGTTAGGATCCTGGACCGCCTCCATTGCATTCACATTCACGTTGTAAGCTCTTCCTCTAACTTGGTTTCCATTGCTTCGGTTATTTCGGCTGCCCTCCAAAGCCAATTGATTTCCAGCTTGCCCCGGTGCTCGATTCATCTTGGGACAAGTGTTGCGAAAATGATCTGGACTACCACACTCATAGCACACTCTCGGATTGTTACTCATTCTAACAGCATTCACCGGAGTCACTTGTCTAATTGGTGCCCAACAATTTCTGGCATAATGGCCCGGTTTTTGACAGTTATAACACACATTGCAGGGCCCGTTTACTGGGTGATGCGTATTACACTTGCTACACTTGGGATTTGAGTTTGCGACTTCATTTCTAGGAGGAGCTGTCGCCACAAACCCTGTGCCCACTTTTGCCTTCTTGTTGTCTTTCCACGATCCTCCTGACTTACCAGACTCTTCCACTACTTTCCTCTTGTCATTACCCTTTGTCAAGGTACCACAGCTGACTGCTTCGTCAGTAAGTATTCCAGCCCTCAGTATTGCATTCTGAATAGTAGTTGGTTGGGTTGCTCGAAGCATTCCTCTTATCTCAGGAGCCAGTCCGGCTATGTACCTCTTAATACGAGATGACTCAGGTGTAACTAAGTGTGGGACCAACTTGGCCAACTCATGAAACCTATCAGTGTAGGCAGCATGATTAGCTCCCACCATCTTGTGATTCCAAAACTCATTCTCCAATTTCTCCATTTCATTACTTGGGCAGAATTCTTCAACCATCAATGCCTTAAAATCGTTCCATGTCATGGCCATTGCAGCCTCACGTCCTCTTGCTTGGACTTGAGTGTTCCACCAAGTCAAAGCTTTGTTCACCAATGAACTAGCCGCATACCTCACCTTTTGATTCTCCGCACAACCACTATTATCAATCACATTTTCCATCTTCTCGATCCAACGAGTAAGCACTATCGCACCTCCTTTCCCATCATACTCCTTGGGATTACAAGATTGGAATGCCTTGAAAGTGCATCCGTTGTTCCCACCATTTCCATTTCCACCACCACCATTTCCTCCATTACCGTTATTAGCATTGTTCACGTTGTTAGTCACTTGAGTGACAATCTGAGGAAGAATGGTTTGCAATTGCTGCGCGATAATAGCAGCAATGTCAGGGTTCTCGTTGTTGTTGTTATCGTTGTTGCCGCTTCGACGTGATGGAGCCATTTTCTATAAGATATAAAATTTATATACATTAGCCCATAAAATAAGAATCATGATCGAATCATACTTCTTAAAAACCATATACATACATACAACGCATCAACAATAATCCATGTAATCATACTTGCAAGTCCACCTGTGTCGTGGCGCATGTATAATTATGTTGGCCACCATAATTATAGATGCCCCTTTTCACAGTTGTACTCCCTCCTATGAAGACACTTCATAATATAACACACCATATAGCACCTTAAAAAAATGAAACCAACAAATAACACAAGGAATAATCCTAATAATCACTTTTATTATTAATACTCAGAATTCAAACATTGAAAATAACATTCCTAACATGGCTCCAAACGTCGAAAGAAAGAAAAACAAGCTAAAAAAACACATCAATCACTTAGAACACCATGGGCAGTTATGAGACGCGCGGTCATGATCATCTTCAGTTGTCTTCTCCTACACAGGTTTACTACTTGCGGTGGACTCAAGGTCCGAGTCCACTTCTTCCTCATCTTCTATCAACCATCCATTCATGTTACCCTTTGGCTGAGGTAGTCGATGTGGTGCAAACTCATTCATCGGATTTCCTTGTTGAAGTTGTGGGTGATCTACAAATCCATACAGGTCATGTCTTCTAGGTTGTTCCATCGGCTCTTCTTCAGACGTTTCATAACCTTGAAATTTTCTAGGAACTCGGGTGATAGTGCCATCCTTGGCAATTACCTTTGTTTCAATTTCCTCAACCGTTTGTCCATCAACTTCCTTCAGGGTCATCTTCTCTTTGACTCTACACGGCCACATAGCAACAAGAATTCGGATCTTGCGGTTACCCCGCCTGCATTTCTTAATCTTCTTAAACCCAGTTACGAAAGCAACTGAATCATGGTACTTTCTACGAATAAGAGGAGACATAATATAATAGACCACAAAACATAGACTATATCAGGATACGGATCTCAAAATAACAAAGAAAACTCAACTTATATATATAGTATATAGTATAATGTACTTTATGAAACTTAGGGAAAATAAGCATAATAGGTATATACTTACACATAAGCCCTAAATGCATCTATATGAGGGACCCTTAAGCTATAGTCTAGGCTCAACCACCTAGTTCTCTATAACCATAGGCTCTGATACCAATCTGTCACACCCCGCCAAGGCGGAAACACGAGGCGTAACGTCATGGATATCATCACAACACAATGGTGTCAACAATAGAGAAACACTAAATGCACAACTAAGTAATAAAGACACAATGTGTCATGACAATACCGAAAACCAAAAGAACGACATCTTGTATTAATGAAAGAGGGTCTCACCAATACAAGAACAATATCTCACGATCCTAATAGAATCAAATAACATTCAACAAAATCCATGCAACAAACATAAACAAACTCAGGAGCGAACTCCAATGCAATCCTAGCGGTCATTCTAGCCACCTCTCTTAACCTCAGTATTCTCATGAAGCTCACCTAAAAATGATGCTTAAAAACGTCAACACAACGGTTGTTGAGAGTCATAGGTTTAAGACACTCAAAACAAACCTTTAAATCTAATTATTGTGAGAATTAAAACATAACATAGCAGGACATACAGCGTACTATCATACAAGCTAACATACAATCACATCAATCCACATTGAGACGTTCACGCTTAATCCTCACACAAAACATAACAACAATGAGACGATCACGCTCACTCAAATAACTCACAGTAATAAGACGATCACGCTTACTACCAATCAAATCCATAAATGCCATGAGACGATCACACTCAAGCACAACAATTCATACCATAGAAGAAGTAACACATAACATACAATAGTCACGTATAGCCCATGCATCATTTAAATCACATTATCACAGTAACTAAAACATTTCAAAACCCACCCCAAGAAAACATAAGAAAAAGGGGCTATGAAACTCACCTGATGCTTAGCTTCCCAAAAGAACCCAACAAAAGCTTCACAAACACTTCACGGATAATCTAAACAATTAAGCACACAATAAGCTACCATAAATTAGGCATTTAACCCAATATGATGTAACCTCAACTATGATGGATATCTAAGCTATCTACCATAGTTCTATACTTGATTTAACCCTTTTCCAACTCCTACATATGCCATTTACACTTCAATGCTACACTTTAAATTTTTTGGTTTTGAGCAGAATTTTATACTCACTTACGCGTCCTAAACGTACCACTTAAACACCTCCACAATTCAGACCAAAATTCACCATGATACATATATGTCCTATGAACCTCTCATAGCTCTCCCAAAGCCATTACCCTTTAGAAATTTATTAATCCAAAGTGTCCAGAATTCGTCCAGAATCTGACCCCCTAAAAGTATGACACCAGATGACCACTTTAGACCTCATTGCATACTTAGAAAAAATTCAGGGGTCACACAAAATATATAAACTAACTTCCACGTGATTTTGAGCCTCTAACTAGATGTCTAAGTATTTTTAGAAAAATCAAAACCAAAACTGAAATTCGTCACAGTTTTACACACTGATTTTGTAACGACCTTTTTACCCACTTTCCGACCATAAAAACTCACGAGACCAACTTTGCTGGAAAGTTAGACCTCCTCAGAGGTTTATCTCCAGTATGTTTGTAAATTGTTTATTTGATAATTTATTATTGAGTTATGACCGTTACAAACTGCCTAATTTTCTTGCAGTGAATTAAACAACTAATTCGGGCGATCTAGACCCAACCACATATCAAATCACGAAACCAATTGAACCAATGATCAAACAATCATCATTAAACTATAACTCAGAAAATTTAAAACCCTAATTTTATTTCATGATTAAAACCGTAACCCATCATACTTAATTACAAGAATTAAAATAAAACTAGAATTAAAACAAAGAATAAGAAAATACCTAAACCCCTAAAAAATTTTTTCTTCTTTTTTTCTTCTCTTCAGGATCGGTCGAATACAACAATAAGGGGTTTAGGGAATTTTTTTGTATTATAGGCTCCTAAAAAGTAATCCTCTAGATAAAGCCTAATTGTGAATTTGTTTCCACTAATACAATTCTTTTTTTTTCTTTTCCTTTTCTTTTTTCCTTTTATTCGGCCGACTAGGCCTTTATATATATGTATACATTTTTTTTCTTATTAATTATATAATTATTTGTATTTCTTTAAATTTTTATAAAAACCTTAACTTATTTGACTATACCTTTTTGCTTAAACGAAATTCACTAGACTTTTAAAAATAACTTTTTAACTTTTCATTTTCAACCTAACTTTCCTAAAGTAGAATTTTTTTTCATTATTCTTAACTTACCACTTAAAAATCTAAACCTATCTTAAGATTACTAAAAACAAAAAAACACAAAAATACGTATACGTAAAAATAATTACACATTAACACGGAAACGCTCAAATCTCAATAATCATTTCCTTGTCACCCAAAAGTGAACGAAATAAACTTAACCAATTTCACCACTATTCCATTCTCATTGAGATGATCACACTCAATAGATCGATTACCAAAACCCCATATAACCCACATAAACTCATATAAACACACAAAATCACATATACCATATATTGCAACAAGCACATAAGTCAATACTAACGGTTTGACTAACCTGCCCCAAATCATGGTTGTCATAGGCATTGCGTAATGGTATGAATTAAGAACTTCCATTGTGGAGAAAAAAAACTTTATAAAATGTAAGCCTTTGAGAAGGTTTTTCATACCCCATCCTTGCCAGCTCTTCAAAGATAGTAGCAGTTGGCAAACAATCAGTACCACCTGCATCTTCTAAGTGAAGATCACTTCTAATGCTTGTCTCCATGATGATCACCTTTTTTATCAACTAGGGCTTGTAACTGACGTTCACCATTAACCGTTTTTGTTTTTGTTGTTGCCCAGAACTGTTCAATGCAAGATGTGTATATAGTAGGATTGACAGTTAAAGCATAATGGATTTGATTAGCATTCAGAAAATCAATAATTTCCTAAAATCCATTACTTTTAGCAGGTTTTTCCAAGAACGCGATCATGTTGTGGGTTTCAGCAAATTGTAGGGTCGACATTGTGATGGGTTTTGATGATTAACAATGAAATTGAGTTAGGGTTTACGTTTAGAGAGTGTTTGAATGATTGAAATCGAATAAAGAATCAAATGAAACCCTGAATCGAAGTATTTATAAAATCACCCTCAGCAGCATTAACTTGAACTGGCAGCACTAAATGATGCCTAACAGTAGTAAGTAACTTGGCAGCAGTAACTCAACAGCATCAACGTAAGCTTAGCAGCATTAATGTATACCAGCAGTAGAAACTTTATGCTTAGCAGCATTAAGTTATATTACAAGTATTAACAACATTAAGTCTGAGTTACCAGCATTAACTTCAATTTCTTTCCAAAAAAGGACTTCTATCATCAATGAATTCTTCTCACAAGCTCTCTTTCTGTTTTTTTGCTCACATTATCTCTCAATTCTTTTTGCTCACTAATTTACTCTTTTGGTTTTTATCACACAACTCTCTATCTATTTTTCATCTCACTATATCTCTCTCTTTTCTTTTCCTCACCATTTCACATAGTTTTGTACAATTTGCCATCAATTCCAATGGTTTCATATTGTCCTCCCCACTTCTAAGTGTGAAACCTCTTAAGAGAGATGGATCATTGGACTATTTAGATGCAGTCTTAAACCTAGTTTGAGCATCTACACCCCCTAATATGGTATCTTGGCACCTAGGACCACTACCTGAACCAATTCCCCAAGGACTTGATCCATTAAGTGTTGCCATGGATTGGGTCTTATTGATGTTACCACTTTCCTGCTCTGCTTCTAAGCTAGAAGCAGTAGTGGCAGCCCTTTCCATTCTGTCACCCAACTCCTTATGGACAGCCTCATCACCAACCTTTTTTAGGAGTACCACCAGACTAAGGTACCTTAGTGTCTTGACCTCTTTTTGACTTGCCTGACAGTTTTAATCATGACTAACAGTTTTAACTAACAGTCTTAAGTATAACTAGCAGTAATAATTATACTTAGCAGTATTAATATATTCCTTAACAGTTTTAACTCTGTCTTCAATAATTGTACAACAACATGCCTCTATTCATCACAAGCACACAAGAAACGACTAGATAGACATGTGAGAATTCATGACGATCCATATTTATGCATAACCCGTGAATAAAAGTTAAGAACTGTTAAACCTCCCCTCAAACAATACTTCAGAGGTCAGCAATCAACAATATCTCTTATAGCAAACTTCACAACTAGTATCATCAAATTTAATCATACTGCTTTCTTATCCTGCAAGTATTAGTCCAAAACCAAGAAAAACATAATCCAAAGCATTTTCTTGTTTAGCAGTATTAATTTTGACTAGCAGTTTTATGTGTTCCTTTACCAGAAATTCTACCACCATGTGCTCCTCCCCCAAATGTAACATAACCTCCATCAAATTCCTTGAAATATGA
>BQNB010041596.1:0-11648 GCA_026074375.1 Tanacetum coccineum
ATCATGTGGTAGATAAGCAAAAGCTTTAGTAAAAACATTCATGTAACGCTTATGTAGTAGTAACCGATAAGTTATTCGGTAATTAGAAATCATGTGGTAGATAAGCAAAAGCTTTAGTAAAAACATTCATGTAACGCTTATGTAGTAGTAACCGATAAGTTATTCGGTAAAACAAGCATGTATTCTCACCCCAAAAATAGTTTAAGAAAACCATTAACAATGAAAATGTGGGGCTATGAACTCACCGTGAGTAGAAGATCAAATGAGAAATCAACGAGATGGAAGACTCCAACGTTTTTCCGAGACCTATAAAGCAAGTCGCGACTTAGAATTATAAATAAAATCATTATAGTAGAAATTGTTATATAATACTAGTAAAAAAAATCCGAAACATGAACGATATTGCACCAAGACTTAACCAAGGTATTTATACTCCAAAATATGACTCCTAGTCTGGTCTTGAAGGTAATTAAACATCTACTAAGTTTCATATATTAATTCTTGTTTCGCTTATGTGTATCTATACGTTTTATGTCTCAACAAAAGACGTAAAACTCTACATTCTGATTTGACTAGTTTTCATGGATCCATATCTCCTAATCCGTAAAAGATATGAACATGAGGTTTTCACCCCTAGAAAAGTCCCTGAGTCTAGTTTACAGAACTTTAAGCCAATCAATCATACCATTTACCAATCCACGGGAAATGGATTTTTACTAACTATAACTCAAAACAGAATGTTAACTGAATTTTTACTATTTACGGTTTCGGCCATAAATCATATTCTATAATAGCTTTTACATTGAATCCAAAGAGAGGTGAAAGCTTATAATATCTAGTGATTAACCATGTTTTAAAACCTCAATCCACTGTACAAAAACCTGGAGCAAAACAAGTTTCCCAACAGCAGCTCCAGATTTGCCCTTCTTACGTAAAAAGGTCATATCTCCCTCATCCGGAATCGATACAAAAGCGTCCAATTCGCCACATGTACCTAAGACCTATATCTATCCAACCATGTCTTTTGTTTACAGACCCTAAGCCAAAAGTTTTGATAAAATCCCACGTTTTCCTACTGATCTGGAAACAGTCCCTAATTCTACCCAAAATTTTCACTGAATTTCTTGGTCTTGCCGTTTTAGTCATAAATCCTAAACTAAAATAGCAATGAATGTGAGGCCAAATGCTAGAGCTTCTATAAGATGTCTAGCATTGACCCAAGCTTTAAAACCTAAACTTTTAGTTCAAAAACCCTGACATTAACATTCTTTCTAATCGAATGTCCAGAATTGACCCATGATCGTATTTTGACCATATCTCCCTCATACGGAGGAATTGGTTGAGCATCCAACTCGCACATGATGCTAATACCCATATCTATTCACCCATTTAATTATCTTACAGGTTCCAGGCCAAAATTTGGGAGAACAAGCCCCGTTTACCTGCTGTCCAGAAACAGTCCACAATTCCTACTTCCAATTCAATCAATAACACCTCCAAATCAACTATTGATCCAACACAAGGCTACTAATCATTCAAGTAAATCATCTAACACCTATTTTACATCACTTATCCCACTTAATCAAGATCAACCATAATCATGACTTGCATGTTAATAAAAACCAATAATCAAGGACATGCATTCCCTAGAAAATCAAAACAATAAAAGAGGGTTCAAGAAAAGTATTTTTAACTTACAATGGGATGGTTTAAAGGATCAAACACAAACCCTAGGTGGGTAGGGTTTCTTGGCCGTGACCTCAATCAACCCAAACAATCAAAACCCTAACTTTTCTTGAGTCCAATCTTGCTTGTAATCACCTAGAATCGAATCATTGATGCTCCTACACCTTTAATTCCAATCAATCTCTTAAAAACTCAAGATTCTTGAAAATTAATATTTTTACAAATCCATGAATGGTGAAATTAGTTATGGGGCAAGATTGAGGATAATTATATGAGTGTTTTGGAGTAATAAGGGAGTGATTTAGTGGATTTTTGATGGTGATGATGGGGTTTTTGGTGGTTACTGTGTCGAACCATAGAGAAGGAGAGGGAAAAGATTGAGTTGTCTGTGTTGTTTATGAGGGTGTTGGGTCGACTTATAGCTAGAAAAGGGGAAGAGTGGGCCTTTGTTATGTTATTGCTAAGAGATTTTAGGCTAAAAAAAATGTATCTTAAGTGGTGTGGGTTGGGCTGCCGAACCACAAAGAAAAGGGGAGAGGGGGTTTTGGGCTTATTACTTGCTAACTTATATAATTAAAGGTCTCGGGTCCAATAACTAACTTAGCTTGCTAGTTTTTATAAAAACACTATTTTCGATTCGGGTGCAATTAAAACACAAGAAAAAAAAATGAAAAATATAAAAATAAAAATAATTAGGCACTCGAGGCCCAAGTACGGAGTTGTTGGTTTCTCGATCGCTAAAAACGGATAATTTTAAATTATAAGATTCGCGAGGGTTTTAAAATTAACTATTTTAATAAAAATCGATTAGGAAAATGAAATGAATGATTGAAAATTTAAAATTTAATTATAAATTTAAATTAAGTAGTGACCTTAAATACGGGGTTTTTACATCTACTAAAAGCATTATTGTGCAAATCATCAAAGAATTTTCCTTTCAGCTCATAAGCATTATTTCCATTAACCGTAATGCTTGTAATCCCTGAATAGTAATTTGCTTGGTCATTAGTCTTGAATCCTTTCATAGTTGATTTCTTTTCTTTATCTTCCATTCTTCAATCGACTAGCTCTGATAAGTATGATCTGTGACAATGGTAAAAATATCAGCAGGATTTTCTCTGAAGAAAGATAGAAAAGATTAGGCACGGAAATCAAATACGAATTTTAGGGCTTCTCTTACTATATCGGATGTTCAATACGTCGTATTCAATGGAACTGAATACGTCATATTAATCTTTTGAATGAATACACTGTATTGGATAGAAAGTTGGATACGCCGTATCTAATGGAAGTGGATGCGCCGTATCAGTTTATCGACCAGAACAGTGTATTAGAAAACAATTAAATCACACGAACAATTAAACACACAAATATACAAGCAAATAATTAAAGACACATATACAGAATATAAAAAATTATACACTAATCTAAATTACACTAATCCTAAAGGTTAGTTCTAATCTAATGTTAAAAACCAAAATATCAAATAAAAATCAAGATTATTTTTCACTCTCTGGCAGCGGCGCCAAAAACTTTATTGTGTCGTCGTGTAGGTGTAATTTATTCTTTCAAGTTTTAAATTTATATTTTAGCAACTTTACCTAAAACAACACTTTCACGAGCAGTGTATCCGATCGATCGAAGTTTTGTGGTAAGTAGGGTTTCGATCACTAAGAGAGAGAAACACTTTCAATTTCTTAATACTTTGGTTTTCTAATATAAGTTAGTCTAATCTATGCTAAACCTATGTTAATCTAAATCTAATGGATAAGGTAGGTTTTTAGCCTGAGAGACTGGCACAGGTTTTGCGGTGACTAAAACCAATTCAAGACACTAAAACACACGCAAGCAAATTAACAGAAGATAAAAAAGCGGTCTAGCCAAATATAAGAAAACTGTATTAACCATTATTAATCTAATCAGAACGTTGATTCACTTATTTAGTGCAATGATTACTTATCTCGAGGCGGTGATGTGTCATTGTGTGGTGTATATTTTTATGATTTAAGTTTTAAATTTATATTTTGCCGACTAAACCAAAAACAACACTTTAACGGGTAGTGTACCCGATCGGTGGTAGTTTTGTGGTAAGTAGGGTGTCAAACACTTGAAGCGAGGTTAAATATATCAATTTAATTATTATCTTGGTTATCTAATCTATGTTAATTCTATTCTATTCTAAACCTATGTCAGTCCTAATCCTAATTCTAACAGGAAAAGGAGGGTTTTCAGCCTGAGAGACTGGCACGGTTTGGTTGGTGACTATAATTAATTCAAGACACTTTAACCCACGCAAGCAAATTAACAAAAGATAAAAGAGCAGTTGAGCCAAATATAAGAAAATTATATTAACCATTATTAATTCGATTAGAAAGATGGTTTGTTTATTAAGTGCAATGATTTCTTCTCTCGAGACGATATATCATTCTCATGACTTAGGCGTTACATCATCTTTAGACCTAGACACATTAATTCTGTCACAATTAAAGCATCCGCATAAAGCATCCTTATTTGATGATTATAATCTATCTTAGGGATTAAAGCAATGGTGATCTTGTTAAACCCTAACTCATAGAGACTTTACCTACTTACCGCTTAATGGTGATTTATACACTAGTAGTCCACTTGTCCAACCATCCAATGGAATCAGAATGTTATTTGTTGAATTATCTAGGTTCACCTTCTAGTCAACACGATCAATAACCCATTGGCAATATCCAATTAACTAGTTAAGCCCGAAGCGTATCCAAGACACAGATTTAGCAAGACAATATTTATGATCCTATGGTTCTAGATGTAAAAATCACTATATGGAGAGCTATCCCAGACTCTAGATTACTTGGTCCATATTACTAGATCCTGTTGAATGATAGGTCGCATACAAAAGTGTGTAAACAAGTATAAATTGATAAACATAAACATGCATTCAACGATAAATCAAGAAATTAAGATAAACAAATACCAAACATTCAGATCTTCATAATAATGGCTAATACCTTTGGGTATTAGCCATCAAACGTCATAATAAATACAAAAGCAATTATTTAGCGAAGGTAAACTAACCGAGTTAACAAATGATAACAAAAACTAAACGATTACTAAAATATATAGAATTACACGTTGTCTCCTATGGAATTGATAACGTTGCTTGACCGCTTCTGCTCTTTTTCTCCTCTGAAAATCGACTTTTATGGTTTACGTATCGAGAATATGTTTTAGCACACTCAAAACTCATTTTTAAGTTTTGTATTTATAGGGTCTGAAAGTCGGTTCGATACGGCATATCCAAGGGATTGGATACGGCATATTAAGGGTTTCTTGGAGTAGGGACCACGTTTGATATCTTTCAGAATATTCACATACTATATCTTCAATACGGCGTATTGACTTCTTCTGTATACGGCGAATTGAGCTTCATCCCTTTGTGGTCTTTAGTTAGTGCAGGCACGGATACACCGTATCTTCCTTAATGGATACGACGTATTGGTTGTCAGAATAGTAATCTTCAAAATATCTTCATTTAAGCTCCTGAATGCGCACCTTTTGCAAATATTCACCAAGTACTCCATAATTATTGTAATTCTAAAATATGGGATAAATGATGGGATAAATGAAGCTATAAAATAGACGTTATTTGATGTCATCAAATATCCCCCTACTTGAATCCTACTTGTCCTCAAGTAGCCTTTAGAAATTTATAAAAATGTATCCCTAAGGATATTTTCCGTTAAAGCATTTATTTGATCTATTACAGGTACACAACCAAACACCTCATGAAATAGGAAGATGAAAACACTCAAATCACTCAACTAATTTATGTGGTAACATGTAACTAATTCGCTCAATTGCTCAGTCGTGATGAGTATTCTATCATATGCTTGGCAAGGATACACATCTCCACCACTAAAGCCAAGGAGTAACAAGTTTATAAAGGTAAATATAGGTTTTTGTATGGAAAGGCTTACGGTTGATCATTCTAAAAATATTTCACCAGAAGTACCACTCCAACAAGGCAGCTGAAGCACACATACATAGCCGTAATAACGGAAAAGACATGTGTGTTCGATCACATCCCCATTTGAATTTAACTAACAGTTAGGATGAAGTATGATATAAGGTAGGAACCTTCTAACTTTCACCAAAAGACGTAAACCAACAAGGTTGTTGAGACATGCATACATGGCCGTAACGACGGAATAGACATGCACGCTCGTACAAATCCTCATTCGCGTAAAACCATCGGCTAATCATTAGGTGAAAGGTAACTAAATTATTGTTAAATACAAATCAAGAAACAAATAGATTAAGACTAAGATACAAGTTGCTAGACACTTTTTCCCTACCTTTACCATGATAAAGACACCACTATTTACAACGTCTTCATCATAGATCAAAAACAACAACCTAAGTTGGCGTTCCTGTAACAATCAACTTCCCAATCATCCCAAATTTTACATACTCTACAAGGTAAGTAGCGATATCTTCCACTTTGTACAATACTCTACATCGTCGATTTGTATCAACAAATAATCGATCCTTCATGTAATTCCTTCGGTTCTTGCTTTGCGAAACGATTATCTTTAAACTTTCCTTCTCTTTTTTTGTTGCGATTTTTCTAATTTTTTCCATTTTTTTACCAAAGTAACTATATACGAAACTCAGAGTAGTTCCTTCGTTCTTCAGACTCACCATTAATTGTGATGGTAGTAAAATCACATGAGTTTTGACTATAATATACATTCCCATATGGAATGTGTAAATTTCAACCGCACCAAAGATAGAAAATGACACAAGACTCGGGAAATACAAACTTTACACTTTAATCAACTAGCAACTGTATATTAAACTTAATCTAACAGGGTAGGTTAAGGTGTAAAGGTGTAACGAAACAAATAATTGGTGTAGTTCCTAAAGGATTGGCTCTACGGGTTGTTCTAGTAGATCTTCACTCCAAAGATGAGAGTGGAAAAGGGTTTAAACTAGAGGTTAACTAACCGGTGTAGTTAGTTTATAAACAACATGGATAGGCTTTTTGGGTGTAATCCTAAAAATTTACCAATGTAAACAAGTCACTCCAATTAAATCCATAATACTTATTATTGTGGTCTCGAGTGATATACCAAGCCAAGTTCTAAAGTCCACTACATCACCGGGACACTCATATTTTCTAGAATTTGGGTAAACATTTAGAAACGGATAAACTAAATTCTTACAATATCTAACAAGGGTTATTGTGTGCGGTTATGTATCAAGTAATTTTCACAAAAGTATGCTTGAAAAAATTTTAAATTTGAGCATAATTTAAGCATTTTAATTATTTTAATATGAAAAAATAGGACAAGTAAACATTCTAATTCCATCCCCTACTTGAATTATACAACGTCCTCGTTGTATAGATAAAAAATACGAGAATTAAAAAGAATTAGAATGAGAAACTCCCTTGATATTTGCTTGGTAGATTCTCTAATTTGCGTTTATTGAGCAAGATTGTGTGTTGAACAGCCGTCTTGAAGTTTCAAGACGCCAACACTTTAAGATATCCAGATATGTAAATCCTCCACCAATATTCGTCGATATTTCTTTCACGAGGTCTTGTGTAAAATAGGAAAATTTTCTATTCCTATCTTGGCATCTACGATTAATTTAAACTGAACTAAACAAACCAAATACGAGTCAGTCTGGTGGATACGCCATATCAGCTTGATGAATACGCTGTATTGCCAGAACTGACAATAATGTTTTTAAAGTGCAATAAAAAATAAAGACTGATAACGTCCAGACAATCAATATGCCGTATGGTATGGAGCGGATACGCCGTATTGATGTCTGGGAAGACAGACTCGTTAAAATTACATAACAATCTGGGTTGTCTCTCAGGAAGCACTTTTGTTTACAGCAAAGTCTTTAAGTTAGACTTGTCTTCACCTTCTCTTCATTTGAAATTGTATCTCTCTTCTCCATTCTGTATTCTGGTGTGAATATCCTGCTTGGTTCCGTAACATATTTAAACTATGTTGCTGAACTTACTGCCAGACTTGATTCTATCATACATAAACAAATCAAACGTCATACCATGATATATACGTAAAAATATGAGAACCTGTTTAATAGTTAGATACATCATGACATGAATAAAAATAAATGTACAGATAGATATAAACAAAAGGTAAGGATAGCCGGTACCAAAGACATAAACTAAATTGTTAGGCAAAAGAGTAATACAAATTGTAATTCTCATTCAATGCACTCGCAGGCCCAAGATACAAACGAAGGCTCATATACAACCCCAACGCAGCCTAGACCAAACAGACGAAACCCAATTAAAACAAGACAATCTCAGCCCAGTTATATTCAAACAAGGCCTAATGAAAACAAAATTCTTCACACCAAACGAACCCAGAAAGCTTTGAACAAATCAAAATTCATACTATTATTTAATCAATAAAATCAATTAAGCCAACACTTAATAAGCACAATTAAAATAAGCAATCTCAAAGAAATAAGTAATGATACCACTATAATAAACAATTAAAAGCTTATACTAAAACTACTAGAATCGAATAAGCTCGAAATTTATCTCAACAACGAAAATCTTATAAGATATTAATAAGCAAATGAGATTAAGCAATTAGTATAACAAAATAAGCACTAGAACAATTGAATAAACAAACGAAATAATCAGCAAAGATCTCGAATAAGCAAAAAATATTAAAATTACTAAAGTGATAAATCGAATAAGCACATAAGCACTCAAAAGTTCTATCTAACAGTTTAAGCTCATTCTAAACCAAATAAGCTATTCAAGAGCTTATCTTATCAGAAAAATTAAGCTTTTATTAAAACACAAATGAGATAAGTACAGAAATAAGCTTCATTCGAGCTTATTATGGCTTATTACTCGAAAAGTTTCTAAAAGCTAAAAGGAACGATTCAATTAAATGTTTTAAAGCTAATAGGAGTTGATCTTTTTGTTTTTAAGGAGCTTTGAGAATAATAAGCTCGAAATATAGGCTTATTTAAATAAGCTAACGATTGAGTCAAGAGTAGTGAACCATATGTCTAAAAAAACACAATTTCATTTAAATTCAAACAATTCTCAAGACAAAATATTACTAAGCTGATGATTTCAGCTGTTACATTAAGCCCAGAAAATTGAAATAAGCTATTACAAAACTAAAATAAGCTAAAATCATAAAACTAAAAATATAAAAACTAACTACCTACCTCTTTAAAAATAAGGGGAGGCGAGTGGTTATATAGGGGAAGAGAGGGGTGGATTTGTAAATTTGGACCCATCATTAAGAAATTGATGAACCAATTATTGGATCCCAATCATGAGCACACGGATTGTGAGAGGATCCAACTGGTGAAAGCATGACACGTGGCCTTTTTTATGGCTTTCTTTGTACGCAGCAATTCAGTTCTTCCGATCAATTTGTAAAATGAATTTGAAAGTTGTATATCTTTGCTTGACCACGTGGAGCTTCTACATTCGCACAAATTTGTGTAGTGCTCGATCATGTGCCTTTTTTGGATTTAATTTCTAGCGCACGTGATAGATTTTTCTTCATATTGATTTTGAGCTTCATTTTACTTATTGGGCTTAAATAATAATGGGCTGGCCCGGCCCATTAGATGGTTTACGGGCTGGCCCAATAAAATTCGAGGGCACCATTGAACTCATTTTCTCGTGCTCTTTCTGATCCCGTGCTCGGTTTTGTCCGGTTTTGTCTTTTTTTGTCCATTTCTTTAATATCCGTACCTGCACATACACAAACACAAAAACAAGCATATGTTTGCCATTTTTATTATGTTTTTGGTCTTTTGGGTTCGTTTTACAAGGCAAAAGGTATGCATAAAATATCAAATACCATTTACCGATTTTAACCCATTACCAATTCTATTAACAACTTAGTCTCATTCAGGGGGGGGGGTAAATAGATCCTAACTCTTATGGCATAAACGCAAAAACCAAATCCTATCTAAACCCTAACTCTCAACCAAAATTCAATCGTAAATCAAAAAGTGAAAAGAGCAAGCTTATTACCGTATGATCTTGACAAAGAAAAGAGTGTGATTACGAATCAAGGACAAGGAATCTCTAAGAAATTTAGTGGTAAAAATCGTTTGTGTGTGTGGAGTGAAAAAGGAGTGGTAAAACTCAATCTGACGTATCAAAGGGTTTTTTATACCCAAACTCGATATGCCATATCGTGGTTTGATTAATACGTCGTATTGGCGGATATTGTTGACTTAGTCAACTTTTATTAAAAATAGTGCATACGTCGTATATGTTTTATCATAATACGCCGTATTCGTTCTTGGAGACCAACTTTCCTAAAATAAAGCAAAGAAAACGTACCTTGGCCTCCGCAACATTAGCGTACAATCACCATCCTTATAATACCGCTTAGGGTCGAATGGAATGCCGAACGGCACATACAAATTCATAATAAAGCATAATAGCATCCCGTTTAAAAGATAAATCCAAGTTACGATATTCACATTTAGTTCCAAGACAAATCTTTCCTCATCGAAAATTTTATCTACTTTATCGCGACGTGTTTCCATAAGTATATTTGACCTATGTGTATTTAAATTACCCTCCGAAGATTATATTATAATGATGTTTCTGATATTTTTAGGTATATAAATAATATATAATAATAATATACTACTTATATTAACCAAACCAAATCAAGTGACACTTGATAAGGTTTAAAGAAAGAAAATCAATGAAATCCGAGTAGTATGATATTCCCGTGTCGTTTTCCCGACGAGGAATGAAAATGGAAAGTCGAGAGTCGGTTTGATATTTGATGTTTGAATTCAACAAGATTTTGATTGGTTTTCTAATTCTACGGGAAAATGTAATTAAAAGCAAGCTAAGAACAAAAGCAATTAATGATTTAAACTAGTAATGATAACGGGAATCTTAAAAATGCGACTTAAAACCCTAAATTATCAAAATTTAATCCTAAAGTGGTTTTTTTTAACTTTTTATAAATCCTAAGTGACAAAAATGCAAGAACAAAGAAAACTAAACCAAAAACGAAAGTAATTTAAGCTTAAAAACGCAAAAAACGTTAACGGGATTCAATCCTTTTCTTTAAAAATTCAAAATCTAAAATTTTAACCCTACGAAATCAAAATTAATTTTCCTAAGTCCTAAATGATAAAAGAAAATTAAAAAAAAAATTATATTTTTTGACTTTTATATTTTTTATTATGAATTAAAAACGGCTTTAATCTAAATTAAATATTAAAATACTAGTCGAATTATAAAAAATCTGAAAAAATTACCAAAAGTAGCTTGAACAGTGCTGGATCTAAGAAAAAGAAAAGGGTTAACTCAGCTTAACAAAATAAGCTGTTAAAAAGCCAAAACGGCTTATAAGCTAAATGGGCTAAAAAGGTGATAAAAGGATATTATGTGCAAGAGAAAACGGAAAAGACCCAAGGGCGCTAGTGGTAGAGTGTGTTGTGTTAAAAGGTTGAGGGAGTTGAGGTCCAGGGTTCGAGCCCTGCTCACCATGGACTTCCACATTCCCTTTTTTGCCTTTTTTTTAAATTTTTTCTTACACAGCTTATAAATAATCTGTAAACCTACAACTTTTGTGAAGACAAAAGTTTTAAATCTTAAAAATAAGCTCAGAATTAAGCTCTAAAAGTGACAGATTACTTAACTAAACTATAAGTCTAAATGGCTAAACTGTTTGCCTAAATAAGCTAGAAATAAACAACCTAAGAGACAAATAAGCTAAAAGATAAAAAGCCCTAACCCTAAGAAGCACTTATGAACAAAATAAGCAAAGGTGTAGGAACCCGTTAATACTTCCACTTCACAACCCGAACCACGATTCCAAGAAAAGAGATAGAGAGAGAGACGAAATTGGAGAGAGAGATGAGAGAGAGTTGAGAGAGAAAAGAAAAAATTATATTTTTAGAAAAATAATAACTAG